>MU405361.1:0-91310 GCA_022836615.1 Annulohypoxylon bovei var. microspora
TTAAAAAATATTTATATATTAAATTATTATTTAATGCGATAAACATTTTTTTAAAAATTTTTATTAATTAAAAAATAATTAATAAAAATATATAACGGTTTTTATAAATAATAATAAACTTATATTATATGAAATTAAAAATAAAATTATTTTTATTAATAAAAAAAAAAATAATCTTTTATTTTTAAAGTTATAATATTTATGTTTAAAAATATAAATCAAATTAATTAATATAAAAACCTTTTTTATATATATTTTAATAACTTTAATAATTTATTTAAAATTATTAATAATTTCATTATAAAAACTTATATTTATTACATTTATAATCATAATATAAGCTTATGTTAATTTTTACTTTAATTAATTTTTTAAATCTTTAATTTATAACATTTATTTCGTTTATATTATATTTATTTATAAAATTAATTTTAAATTATTTACGTATATTAATTAAAAAAAAATAAAACTTTTATATTATCGTTTTTTAATTTAAATATAAACATATAACTTTTATTTATTTATTAATAATATTATATATAATAAAATGTTAATTAATAAATTTATTAATTTTTTTTTTAAAAAGTTAAATATTATTTTAAACTTTAAATATAAATTTAATAAATTTAATAATAACGTGTTTTAAAAAAATACGTTTATAATAATTTTTATTAATTAATTAATTAATAATTTATTACTTTTAATTAAAAATAAACTTTTATAAAAATTTAATTATTTTATTATGAAATTTTATATTTAAAAATTAATTCGTAAAAATAAATTTAATAATTTTATATTTCGTAATCGTTTAACGTAATAATAAACTTTTTTATACATTTTAAATAACCCGCGTAATTTTCTTTTATAATTTACTTTATTTTTTATTTTTAAAATTTAATTAAAAAATTTCGTAATATTATAATAAAAAAATTAAAAAAAATATATTATAAATAATAATATATACATTATCCGGAATTTACATTTATCCGGAATCGTGATTTACACGGTTAATTATTAAAAATAACATTTTAATAACGGTTTAATAAAATTATTAATTATTTATTTAAATAAATAATTAATTAATTAATATTATTTACGATCGCGTTTTTTTAATTAAAAGTTATTTATTTAAATAAAATAATTATTTATTATTAAAAAATAAAATGAAAATAAATAAAACATGTGTTAATTTATTTCCTCGTTATTTAATTAATTTCCATTGCCGGTTATAATATATGTAAATTAATTAAATATTTAAATAAATATTTAAAATAATCGTAAAAATAATTAAAATTATAATGCGATATAATATTATTAATACATATTTACGTATATTTCGTTTAATTATTTTAAAATAAATATTATATTAATTTTAAATTAAATAAAATTTATAAATTAAATTTAATAATAATTTATTTATTATATTTTAATAAATTATCGTTATAATTTAAATAATTTAATTATTAAAAATAAACACGTTATACGATGCGTACGGATTTTAATTTACATGGGTTAACTTTTAATTAATATACGAAACTTTTAATTTTAATTTTCGTAAATATTTAATTAATTAAATTTAATTTATATAAATGTTATTAAATTATTACTTGTGTTTATTTAAATGTATTTTATTTAATAAATTATATTTAAAATAAATAAAATTAAATAATTAATAATAATAATATTTAATATTAACGCCGGGAAATCATTAATAAATTAAATAATATTATAATTATTTCCGAGTTTTTTAAAAATATAAATTTAATCGTAATAAAACTTTAAAATTTAAATTAAATTATAAATAATATATAATAAATAAAAAATTAATTAATAAATAATAATAATTCGGATAAATTTTATAAAACGAAAATTTTTTATATAAACATTATTATTAAAAAATAAATAAATATTTATTTAAATATTTATTAAATAATATATTTTTAAAATGTAAATATTAATATTCGGAATTATTACATTAATTACATTAAAACTTTTTATATAATTAATATATAATATAATTACGAAATTTTTAATATAATAAATGTAATAAGTTTTATAAAACGTTTAATATAATTAAATTAATTAAATGTATTATATTTTAAAAACTTATTATTTCGTATTAATAAATTTATTTTTAAATGAAATTATTTTTATTTATATCGTTATTAATTTTCATATTATTTCGTAAATTCGAATAAATAATAATTTTAACGTTAATTAAAACTTTCGTATAAATATTATATATATTTATTTACCATAATAATTATTATAAAAAATATATAATAATATTTATTAATAAAACCATTTAATTTAATAATAAACATTAATAATTATTAATAAAAAAGTTTTATATTTATTATAATTTTATAATTAATACACCCATTACATTAATTACATTTATAATAACTTTAAATATAATAAATAATTAAATTTAAAAATGAAACCGTATAATTAAATTAATTTAATTAACTTAATAATGCATATACATTAATGGATTAACGTATAATAGTTCCAAGCATTAATAAACATCATTACCTTTATTTTTGTTATAAATAAACTTAATGTGAGTTTCAATGCTGATTAATAGGATCTATTCGGTCGTTCTTAAAGTCTTTCTAACTGGACAAAGAATCTCCCTCAACATGGTCATTACGAACATCGCTTAACCACAGCTCGCTCAGCATCTTAACAGAACGAGTTGTCATCTACCTTGAATCCATATGGAAAATGATGATTATCACGACGTTTATCACACGCTTACAACCTTAGGTATGTCTCGTCACGGAGTAATCTTAGATCTTCTTAACTAGTTACGGTTTATATCTCATCATCACTGTATATCTAAAACTAGTCTTATTCATATTATATAGTGCCCTTAAATAGTAACTACCGGCGTTATCTAAAATACTAAGTTACGCTAGTAAAGGAAGCTGATGACTCAGACCCCTTTTCCTGGTTAAATGATATGAATACCTAGATAGCCCACTATCCTGACACGGCTCTCAGGTCAAGCACTCTTAAATAGGTAGGTACCTATGTATTAACATACGTATTTACTATATAACTAATGCTCTTCTAACCCGACAAAAATCAATTTATTATGAGATATCTACGAACAGCCATTTGATTTTGACTTCACGGCAACGACAACAACATTTACTCGTTGGATCCTTGTTATTATAATATATCGAAATGAGTAGGCACATTGAACCTATTGAGTTACTCTCTACGGAGTATCCCACCACCGCCACAGAATGCTGGAGAGTTGGTTCAAGGCTTTACAACGAGTTTCGACTACGACAAGTCTGGATGGATGCTAATCTGCAGGAGCACCGCAGAGTTTACCAAGAGGCGCGGAGGATGGATTTGCTGATGTCTCGGGAAGAGCAGGGGAGCCAACGACGATTAGAGTACAAGGAACAGTACGACGTTTTAGTGGAAAGGTTTCGGTCCATCGATGAGCAACTTCTTCGACAGGACGACCTGGAGAGGAGCCTGAGGGGTCTGGTTGCCTATATGAGGAGGAAGAATGTGATCCGGTTCGGCGAGAACCCGTTATTTCCTGTTCATGAGTTCTATTAGCCATGCATCAATCACGATAGACGATAAGTTGAACTCATATCTAGGCTAGATATACTGGTGGGAGGCTTTATTTACAGGGGCTTGCTGAGAGAATACAGTGTGGATTTAGTGTAAATTATCAAATACACTGTGAACTAGATTGAATTTGGGGTTTGACTAGCTCCAATTCACCGTACCGGTACCTATATCCATAAGTGAAATACAGTGTGTCTACCTATACAGCGTTTTACAGAGCCACCACATTACTCCTCATAGCCACCCCCTTTAACATAACGGCCCCACTCCGCATCTCTACCCAACCCATCCAAATCCTCCCTCGTCAAACACAAAACAAGCTGCATCTCCCTCTCGTTATCCGACGGGAAGAAATACATGCAACCTGGAATCCTCGGCCCATCCGGTTTGCGAAACATCTTCGACTCCCCCAGGGCGCCCATGCGGAACGGCCGATCTCCCCACGTAAGCAGCGACGAGCCGCCGATATCCGTAGCCGGGTTGTAGAGTCCGCCGTATAGCAGCCGCGACTTATCCGACACGCCCGCCATGAACGTCGCACAGCTCCGGACGCTCCACTCCGTCCTCGCGTCCTCAAGATCGTGTCTTAGCATCGCGGCTAGCTCCGATACCGAACTCCCGACAACGTCCCCGAGGGACAGTCGCGTCGTTGCATGGACGACCATTTGCCCAAGGTACGCGTCTGGCAGGCCGACAGCTCTTCGCGCGTTTATCGCCCGTCCGAACTTGGAGAGTTGAGTGGCATGGCAGCGGCCTGATGATAGACGGACGGCGCAGATTCGCTGCCAGCAGAATGCTGATAGCGCGTCGTCGGTGGATACGAAGGCACCTTCTGTCTTGGAAGAAGCACGGTCCTTGATCTCAGCGAGGGCTGATCGCGATACTGTGAAACCACACCACGTGGTTTCTGGTGGAGGGCCTAGGGGCCATGGATTTGGGCGTAGGAGGTGACTGTAGTCCTTTGCCGTCTCACCAGGACGTAGTAAGGGCACGACCTGCGTGCGATCCTCGTTAGCCCACTGGATAGCTTCGTCGGAGAGACTTTCGCCGTTCATAAGAGTAGCGAGATGATCCCATAGCTGCATGAGACCCGTACCGTCGATCATGTTGTGGTGCGTAGACATGACGATCAGGACTCCACCCGTGATGAAGACGGCACGGACTATTAGAATTGGGATCGGGGAAAGGCCGTGGGGGTGTGGAAGACCGGGACAAGGGACCAGATTCGCAGGTCCGAAGCTTGACATGGGACCGCCGGATTTGAGAAGTGAGGGAAGGGGAGGAAAATCAGCATCATGATCCGCCCGGACGACGTCGTTGGGCGGGGCGGACGCCGGCCATGTTGCGGATGTTATGAAGCCCGAAGTCCCGGCTCCAGTATTAACTATGATAACTTGGTCGGCTAGCCAGGGGATTTTCGAGCGAAGCTTGTCAAGCGCCGTCTGAATATCCGCAACAATAGTTTCCCGATATGTGGCCGGAGACGTTTCGAAGGCGCGGAGAGTATGTGTGTATCCATTCAAGAAGGGGAACTGTGAAAGGACATCTTCGTAGATGTTGTTCTCCTCCTGTTTACACTTTTCTTCCTGAATCTCAAAGGCAAGACTCCCCATAACCTTTTGCAAAAGCCGACTCAGGAATTCAGGTAGGAGACTTGAATTGACGATCATGTTGAAGAAGAGCTTGACCCACAGGCTAGACAACAATGACCTGTGGACGAGCACTTACCATACACTTCAAACCATGATGTATTCTCTCATCGCATGAGACTGGCCCCGGCGTAACGACGGGATGGAGACCAAGTCTGTGACTTCACATGTGAACGCCTAGGACTGCTCTGCCTCATCGATAATAATAGTAAACGGCACGGCACGGTGGAGTAAATAAGCAGGTCCGGTCCCAATGTAACATTGCAACGTCGCACTCCGCCGGCGATCCGCTTTGATCGTCCCTATACTATTTCGGTTAGAGATGGGGGCCAAACCCGGAGTAAATTGGCTCCTTAACAAGACCAGAGTTACACACTCTAGCAACTACCGAGCAACTACCGCTAACATGCTCCCTCTTGAGGAGTAGCCGGAGACATGGTATGTGACTAGACGACAAGGCATTGTCAATGTGATTTCTTTGGTCTTTCGCAAGTTGTCTTGGACTATACTAACCGTCATTTAAGCCTACGGTTCCCTAACTTCAAGGATGACTAATCCACTACAACCCGAGAACGTGGATTCGGAGAAGAACGAGATTGCAGTAAGGGTATCGGCCGACCAACACGAATATGTCACAGGCTCTAAGCTAGTATCTATACTAGTAGCTGTAACTCTAGCTTACTTTTTGGCTATGCTGGATACCTCTATCGTCGCGACCGTAGGCATTTCTCTTCGTTTCCCAATAGAAGAAAATTCCGTCTTCTATTTACGTAGGTGATTATGACTTAGTAACACTTTAATAGGCCATACCTAGAATAACGACAGAATTCCACTCCCTGTCTGATGTTGGGTGGTATGGCAGCGCCTACCAGCTTGCTAGCTGCTCGCTGCAGCCCCTGAGCGGGAGGATATACACAAATTTTAGCACTAAGGTAAGCTTACCTAATATTCACAGCATCATCGGCTCGTCGTCAAAGAGCGCCAAGGAGCGCATTTAACACGCAACTAACATAGCCAACCCGTTATAGTGGACATTCCTTGGATTCTTCCTTGTCTTCCAAATAGGCTCCGTCATCTGCGGCGTTGCCAAGTCCTCGGCCGTATTCACCATCGGCCGGGCTTTTGCAGGCATGGGTGCCTCCGGTATCCTGAATGGCTCTCTGACTATCTGGACGGCCTCCGTGCCGCCAGAGAGGCTGCCCGTTTTGCAGAGTACACTTGTTGCTATCGGTCAGCTCGGCGTCGCTCTCGGGCCACTGCTGGGCGGTGCGTTGACGCAGTATACCACGTGGCGATGGTGTGAGTGCGCATCTTTCCCTTTCTCTTTATCCTCAGACATACCACAGAGATGCATACCTCTTAGTCAGGCCCCCGAATGCGAGACTTACGGTTTCCTAGGCTTTTACATCAACCTTCCCGTCGGCGCTGTCGTGGCTGCACTTCTTGTACTAATGCAGATCCCCGAAATGACCGAAAAGCAAGGGGCACTGGTTCTCCGTAACGGCGGATTAATCCGCATTCTCGATCTCGTCGGGTTTGCCATCTTTGCCCCGGCGGCCGTCATGTTCTTCCTGGCGCTCGAGTTTGGAGGAAATCGGTACGCGTGGAACAGCGCCGAGGTCATCGGTCTACTCTGTGGAGCTGTTGTCGCGTTCGTGGTATTTCTTGTCTGGGAATGGAAGAAAGGAGCCGATGCCATGATCCCGTTCGCACTGCTAAGAGTGCGGATCCAGTGGTGTGCTTCGTTGCTCATGTTTGGGTTCTTGGGTATGATGTTCGTCGTGGCGTACTATCTGCCTATCTACCTGCAGGCTGTGAAAGGGGACTCCCCGTTTATGAGTGGGGTGCACAACTTACCGACCATTCTGAGTCAGGTTGTTATGGTTCTTGTTGGAGGGTTCGTAGGTGAGTGGAGTATTTCAAGGATTGGTACGAGCTTAGAGGTCATCGCTGATATATTATTTAGTGCAAAGGATAGGATACTATCTCCCCTCCGTCGTATTGGGGACGGCCTTGGCCTCTGTTGGCTCAGGTTTGCTTTCGACATTGCAAGTGTCAACATCGGTGAGCCGCTGGGTGGGGTACCAGGTCATCTATGGCCTTGGTGTGGGCATGGTCGTGCAAATGGTGAGGCCCCGTCTTCTACAGAACTCAAAGACTAAATGTACTAACGGCTAACCACGACAGCCCTTTATAGCAATTCAAACCCTAATACCTCGCCCGAAAATCCCATCCGCCCTAGCCATTCTCATCTTCACGCAATACTTTGGCGCGGCGCTGTTCGTGACGACTGCACAGAGTATCTTCAATAACAGCATGCGAACAACGCTCTTCGAAACCGCACCGGCAGTCGACGTCGAGAAGATCATGGCTGGCGGTGCTACAGCCGTGCGGTCCTTGGTCTCCGGCCAGCAGCTTGATGAGGTATTGGTCGCTTATGCCGTAAGCGTGGACCGCGTCATGTATCTCGCGGCTGCCCTGGGGGCTCTGGCGTTCGGGTTCGGGTGTGGACTTGGATGGAAGGATATTAGAAAGGGGCGGCGTCAAGTTACACGAAAAGATGAGAGAGCGAAAGTGGATGAGGAGACACCTGTGGTGAGTGAATGACAGCAGTACCTAAGGTATGAACTCTACCGGATGAAACCAATAACCATATGAAACGATACAATGAGTGAATACAGAATGATTCGAATTCGAATTGCAGGAATTAGATAACGCGCTTGAATTTTCATATCCTCGGTTCGTAGGTATCTTCTTGCATAAAGTTTCTGACACGAAGCATCCCCGACTAGGTACCTACACTTCATGAACGAAATTGATACTGCTTAGGTACCTACCTAGGTACCTACCATACATAGGTGAGTATTTATAAACTACACATGTATTTAGAATTATAAATACGTACCAGCGCCATAAAATAAGGCAGTATTGAGATTGATTTCAATCTAGGGACGTCCAAACTGGACGTTACTCAACATAGGTAGAAAACTAGACCGGGCCATATTCCCCAGATCAAGCGACATTTTCCCAACATCATAAATCCAACCAATTCATTTCATCTTCAACAAAAGCTTATAGAGTTACAACAATCTTTTGGGCCGACACGCCCTTGAGGCGAACATCAAATGCCTCCTGAATTTTCTCGAGACCGTTACCTACGACCAAGGGTTCAGGTTCAGGGACAAACTGCCCAGACGCGAGGGCCTGAGGCAAAAAGTCGCGAAAGATCTTTCCAATAACGGCATTAGGATCGGCAAGGTCAAGCATGTCAATGAACTTCGACGTGATACCCTCGGGGTAACCCTCAGGGGGCGGGGGTCCAGCGTCAGCAATATTCTTGACGCTATCGGTGTTGTTGAGCACCTTGCCACTAATCGCAACACCACCGGGGTTGATAGTCAGTGCCCCGACTACCTTCTTACCCTTCAGCGCAGAGATTATATCATCAGCTGCGCTGTCCTCGTGGTAGTCGTACACCCCACTAGCGCCGAGTTTGCGCACAAGTTCGAAGTTCTTAGGCGATGCGGTCGAGTAGACCTCGTACCCGGCCGCGACGGCAAGCTGGACGGCGCTGGCGCCTACACTCGACGCACCGGATGTGATGATCACAGCCGCGCCCTTGGGGCTGGCAGCCGGGGCCGTCGGCAGGTCTAGGCCGAGGAAATCCTTGTGGAAGAGACCGTACGCGGCCGTGGTCAAGCATAGCGGCAAGACGCTACCAAGCGCATACGTGATAGACGCAGGGATTGAAATAGTCATATGCTCGCGCACGATGGTATAATGTTGGAACCCGCCTTCGGCCGGCCGGTTGCCGAAGGGAAGGGTTCCGGCCGAGTAGGCGATGACCCGGTCGCCTACTTTGAAACGAGTTACAGCGCTGCCGACCTCGACGACATCGCCAGCTAGGTCTTCACCCTGTACACAGGGCCACTTGATATAGGGTAGCAGCGCGTCACCAAGGAGCTGCTTGTATGGGTCGACGACGTTGACAGCTACCGCGTGGTTCTTGACGACCAGCTCGTTGGGACCAGGTGGGGTATAAGGCTCCTCCTTAACCTCGAGGGGTGCTTTGGCAGCGACCAGGAATGCGGCTTGGTTGCTAGGTGCCATATTTGATATCTGCCAAGAGATGTAATGTGGTAAGATGGTATTGGTAAGTGAGTAAGAGTAAGGTTGTCTAAATCCGGATGACTTCGGTATCCAGGTGGGTATAAGCCGCGAATTAATCTCCAATGGTTTATACTAGGTAGTTTATAGTTTACCAAGTAATAGCCAAGTCCAGCAAGTACATAAGATTTGGATCCTGACAACCTGTGAATGATAAGATCATGAAGCGACTGCCGAATCCTTCGAAACAAGCTTCCAGGGTTCCTTCTTATGTTAGGTCATGTTGGGTGTCAACCCCAGTCAGGGATCTATTTAAGGTTATTTTCAACATCATGTACCTAGGTACCTACCTATGTATGTAGGAAGAGGGTTGTACTCCTAGATGTAACAGTACCAACCGTTAATACAATGAATCCCTTCTATTGGTATTGTTAATATATTTGGTGTATTGCACAACAGAATCTCGGCTTAGGCCCGGTCCGACTTTTTAAAGTTGAGAAGTTTGGGGGTTAGGGAGGTCTGGGGTGACTATTTTATCTGGTTCCTGCTTTGTGGACGAGGTGGGGGGCCCGGTACCAGCTTCCTACATCTTTGATCGTCATTCTCAGATTCCAATTTAACCAACAACGTTCCCTTTTTGTGATGGTCGAATCCTTCCCGGCATCACAAATCCTTCGTCCTTTTTCTTTTCGGCTCACAAGGGCGGTACCGCACCTCCGCGGCACAGCAGTTTGAGGCGCTGGCTGATAATGACCAAATCGGTAGTGGTACGCGAAATGTGGCGGGAGCTCGGGCAAAGGCTCTCGTTCTCGTTAGGTGGCAGGGTGGTTAGGTGGAAAAGTCCTATGAAAGAAATGAAGGCAAAAGAGCCTAATGTTTGGATTCTAGGCGACAGAGTCATTTTCATTTTTCTGCTTATTTGCTTGTCCCTTTGGTCGCGGCTCTTCTGAAGATGACTTCAGCTCTTCGACAACAGCCAGGGCTTGCTTGCGAGAGCTGCCGCAAGAAGAAAAGCCGCTGTGACCGTGCGCGACCGGAGTGCGGTAGCTGTGAGTTACTCCGGACTCTTTTACTGGGGTCTTCACTGAGCTTACAGTGCGGTATTACTAACCTCCTTCGATTCAGGTACAGCCACGGGCGCCGTGTGCATTTTCACGAACAAGCGCCCGCAGAGAGGGCCTAGGAAAGGTCAGCTACAGGCGCTACGGGCCCGGATCGGTGAGTGTAAATATGTCTCTCCTCCGGACCTCGGCTAATCGAGCAATTGAGCGACTCTGGAGCGCTCTCTTGGTGATCAAAACGAATACGTAGACTTTGATCATGGTGTCTTCTTCGGTCCTCTAACGCCCCTAGAAGGAAGTACGGACACGTCTAGTACGATAACTAGCCCCGAGACGACGAGAAAATCAAGCATAAATCAGTCTTCAGATGGAGAATACGATCATTCAAGCAATGCTCTCTTTCCCAATCTTAATAGTGATCTTATCCTTAGCGCGGTCCAAAACGCAAAGTCGAACAGGAGGTTAGACAATTTAGATCATAGTATTTTCTCCGATCTTCTATTGCCAACGGATGATGTCGTTACACTCGCCGCGGCGAACCATCTATCAGATGAGGAGTCACCCGAGGGCTCAGACACGACCTTCATTTCTGGTTCTACCGCGGTAAATAGCTCAACACAGCCAATACAGCATTCGTGGAATAATCCCTGGGTGTCAGAAACGGAGTCTTATAACAAGGGAACAGATGCTGTAGATGAGATCGGAGATTTGGTGCAAGTTGACTTGTGAGAACCCCTGGACACCTTTCATAGGATCATCACTAACCCCCCTGTTATGCTGGTAGAGACCAGCTATACTTTGATCGGATCCATCCGGTTGCTCCAGTGGTTCGCCGGGCTCGATATTTTTCATGGGCCCGTAACCCGGACAAAGCAGAAGCTGAAGTAGCTCTCCAGTCGGCTATGCGCACCCTGGCATCTTCCGCCTCCGCTGCATATCAAGGGCTCACCAACTCGCTGTACGCAGAAACGTGTCGTAGGCTCGCGAAGCTCGATGAAGCCACTGATCATGAATTGGCTGAAAAGTTTCCATTAGAACATATCCAAGCATGGCTACTACTTGCTCACTACGAATTCATGCGCAAGCCGCATCGCCGGGCCATGATGACAGCGGGGCGGGCTTTCCGGATGGTCCAGGTGTCTCTTCTACACGAAATTCACGAACCGGATATTTCGCTAAGCGATTTTGGTGTCTCCTCAAATAATTCTTGGGTTGAGGCAGAGGAAAAGAGAAGGACATTCTGGGCAGCTTACTGCCTCGACCGGTGTGTGGGGCTGTATAATAGGTGCCCGCTCACTTTTCATGAAGACGGGGTAAGAAAACCACTCAACCATGTATCCTGGTATAATCAAAACAACCTTAGAACTGATGAGACCAACTCATAGATGCGTACTCGACTTCCAGCTCCCGAGGAAGACTTCGAGAGTGGCCGACCCATCCGCATAGACTTCTTACACGATGCTATCGCTATCAGCGGCCAGAACACGCTCTCCCCTTTTGCCGAGTGTGTGATATTACTAACGCTTGGAGAACGATGTATGACACACCAACCACGCGTCCTAGCAGAGACATTGTACGGAAACGATCCGCTTGAATTCTGGGCTCGGTATGAATGGCTCGACACTACCTTAGACAAGAGGAGACGTCGCCTCACGCAGAGTTCACCTACTACTGCCACGCTCACTGACCCGATGCTTATCTTCACACACATGATTGCTGCTACAGTCGAGATACATTTGATGGAAACGCTGAGGAGCAGGTCTTTTTCGAATACTCAACGGCGGATGGCGGTGGAGGCCTACGAAGATCGAGCAGTGCAGGCAGCGCGTGAGATCGTGCTGCTAGCTAAGCCTGTGTCCCAGCTAAGTTGCTTTAAAGTATGTATATCTATTCATATGTAACTATGCTTATTGTCAAACATTCGAAAGCAAAAGTACTCATAACGTTTGTCATAGGCACATCCATTCGTCCCCGGTGCGCTCTTTCATGGTGCTCGGATTCTACTCGTTGGTGGGCTTAGAAACTCGGTCTCAACTGATGCGGCCGGCGCCACTGAACTTTTGGAGACACTCCAAAGTCTCAAAGGCGTCAATAACCTGGCACAGGAGTTGTTACGGAAGTTGGAGCTCAACGGAATATACAAGCCGTGCCTCAACTTCGAAGGGGTAGCTCCTCATACAACTAATTGAGACGAGGGCGGTCGAATCTATGGGTTGTACAATATTGTACAAATATTTAAGCCTCTTTGTATATGAACTGATAACATGTTGCGAATATTCCACGTCAATTACCTATGCATTTGGAGATTACACATTTATGAAATATGAAGTTATTTTATACCATGGTCATTAGGGTCTTGAACAAACATTCCATCTAGAATCTCGGATTTTTTGGAACTTTCTGAACCCCTCTTTCAGGCACTGTAGTATTTACCTATTCCTTCTTGTCCTGCATTATCTCTGCCATCCGGAACTTGCTCGGCTACAGAATGAAAAGAAGTTGTAGATCCAAGCTTTTCTTTTCATGGTAGAAGGATCTGTAACAGTTACATTGTAGTAAACGTGCCAGTCTCGTCAAGTCCAATTAAAGTTAGTTCGGTCGCGAGGCTCAATGTTACTGTGGTTAGAACTTTATTAACGATGAAGAATTGGGTAGCACTCCGCTTCGTGACCAGGGTTCGTGATGCACGTCGATCCTATGCGAATCACCGAGCACGGTGCTATTGGCTTCATCCAGCAAGGATTGACGGCTCCTTTGGCTTTCCGCTCTGTCTACCCTGTGGAGTCTAGCCGCCAACCCACGTTCCTGTTCGATTTCGACGCAACCGTGTGGCACGTACCATCGATCTCGCGATTAGGTAATGCCTCTCGCGCCACTGTATGGTCCGAGTCAAATTCCCACCAGGTCCCCGGATTCTCCGCCTTGGAGACTTGCGATTGGGAAAAGTCGATGACTTGATCTGATCTGCCAGCATGGCACTAAACGTCTTCTATGATTCCCAGGAAGCCGCTGGCTGGATTCTGAGCGTCATACTCGCTCCCATCTGTATCCTCGCAACAGGCCTTCGTTTCCTAGCGACCAAGCGCGGCGGCCGCAAGATTGGGTGGGAGGACTGGTATGCTTTGCTTGCGCTAGTTTTCTTCTTGCCTTATGTTGGATATCTAATATGGAGTAAGTTCATAACATCAATATCGAGTCTTTGATCCGTCCTTGCTAACTTGTAGCTATTTTTTTTCAGTCCTCACACTCGCCAACGGCCGTCCCTTAACGGTCTTCATCAAACAGGATCCTCAAAAATGGACTGAAGCCGCCAAGGTTGGCCTCAACATGAACGGCTTGTATGGCGTTCAGCAGAGTTTCGCCAAGTTTAGCCTCCTAGCTCTCTACTACCGCCTGTTCTGGGTCGAGCGTGCGTTCGCGATCATTGTTTGGGTCGTGGCGTTCATACAGGGGGCGTGGGGCATAGTCGTGCTTCTTGTGCACATCTTCGCGTGCATCCCCGTGGCTAAGAGCTGGCAGCCGGAGATTCCTGGGCATTGCGTGAATATTAACACGTTCTTCAACGTCTACGAACCTGTTAACGCGGCTATCGATTTTGCCATGGCGGGGATGGCCATCTGGATGTTACACGCGCTGCAGATGAAGAAGAAGACGCAGTGGTATCTTAGCGGGCTGTTTATATTGGGCGGATTGTAAGTGAACACTACTATAAACCATTTCCCGCCAAAGCGAAGCTAACAAGGGTATTCCGACTTACAGTTCAGGAGTCGTTGGCATAATCAAAGTCGTCGAAGCTCAAAATAGCGCTCGTAGGTCTACTCTACTCCGGACACTAGTTGCGATGCATCACTAACCACAAGTATCGCAGAACGCAACTTCCTCTCCGTGATCTGGAACCTCATACAGATGGCGACTAGCATTATCTGCTGCTGCGCCCCTATCTATAATTCCATCCTACCGAAAGTCGGGCTATACACGGCCTTCCGCTCGTGGGCCTCGCAGACCTTCACCCGGCAGCCGTCGTCGTCGGCGGCGGAGAGCGAGCGCAAGGAGAGCGCCGCCGGCATCTCGACGAAAGTGTCCAAGGTTTCGTCGGCGAAGTCCTACCAGAGCCAGCCGAAGAACCTCGATCGCCACGCCCATTGGGTGCATCTCGATGGGTCGAGCGAGAGGGGCTTGGCGTGGGCCGAGATCGAGGCGGAGAGAAAGGGGGTTCATGATGGTGGGGACGAGACGGGTGGGGATAGGATCGCGATGAATTCTATTAGGGTTAAGCGGTCTGTTGATGTCGTTTGATTGGAATTGATGTAAGGGTTAAATAGTGCGATGGTTTTTCACGTTGTTATGATGATATGTAAATTTCTGGATTGGGACTCTTATGGGTCATATGGTAACATGTATCACCGGCTATTGGATAGGCGTTTTTGTTGTTGGTGTGCACCTACCTTTATTTTTATTTCAAAATTTATACCCAACGATGCTATTCTCACCAACATTTCAAGAGATATGGTGATTGTAGCGATATCTTCAAGCCACGTTGGAGATGCGGAAAGTTGATACCCCTAACTCACTAACTCGCATTAACATTGACCACTTTGCACACCGCAATTGGACGAATCTAGGTACCATTCGAGGATAACCGCATTATGGGTAGGTAGGTAGTATCTATAATTATTTCCCGTAGAACGTGAGACTTCATGTTAAGAAGGCAGGAAGGTAGGTATCTACCTAGTTATTGCTATGTTGATCAAGGATAAACCTCACCGACAGCTCTTTAAGATGTAACCAACAGGAAAAAGGCCTCGGCCATACTTAACCGTCCCGAGAATAAAAACTGATTATGCATTATGCGTAAGATGATCTGATCTGATCGATATGATTTTCGGAAAATTCCCCCGAATTGGTATTTTAGTGCCTTTTACAAGGCTATTGATCTCATATCTCATATCTCATATCACTGAATCTCACAAGGGAGATCAATATAGGGAAATATGTTCTTTTTTCACCACCCCAAGGATATCATGTTGGTATAACTCGATACTATTAGACCATTGCTTGTTTCCAACAACTATCGGTTTCCCCGTCATGCCCGCCTTGCCCGCTTTCGCCTACCTCCACCAATGTCCGTAAACGACGACTCATTTCCGACTCGGGAAAGTGGGAAAGAAAAAGACTAGGATTTGTAGGCAGGGCCGCGGCGCAGAGCTGCCAAAGACCGAGCAACTGGCCAATTAGAGAAAGCCGCACGGATTTGGAGCTGTACGGCGATTGGCCGCTTACGTACCATCCCTAGGTTCGAACATGTATTTCAAAGCTAGCCCGGTCGATTCCTTCTCCCTGTTTACTCTACGAAGGATGCATTCGATGGTTATTTTAGCTACCACGCTCGACTCCTGCCGCTGCTGATGTGTTTCTAGGCAGTCTTCCATTTTCCTTCTAGAAGACATGCGCGCATTAAGCTGGCTATACGGCCTGGGCGCCGCCTCTCAACAATTGGTGCCCGGCCCCGCATCGCAGCCCGTAGCTCCGAGCCAAGACCCGTGGTATTCGGCACCACTCGGCTTCGAGGCCGCAACGCCCGGCTCTATCCTTCGGGTTCGCACTGCGCCAGGCAACTTGACAACCGTCATAAGCAACGCTACGGCAGCGTACAATATCCTCTATCGTACTACCGATTCTCGCTACAAACCCTCCTGGGCCGTCACTACGCTTTTCATTCCCCCTACCTTCTACGTTTCTCCCTCCGGTAACAAGGCGCTGATATCCTACCAATTCGCCTACGACTCAGCTGCTCTCGACTCAAGTCCTTCCTATGGCCTCTACTATGATCTCTCCCAACCAGTCCCTAGCCTTGGCGTTCCCGCCGGCTCAGACCTCCTCGACGCCCTCCTCAGCGAAGGTTGGCTAGTCAACACCCCCGACTACGAAGGTCCAACCGCCGCATTTGGCGCCAGCGTCCAAGCTGGCCACGCCACTCTCGACGCTTTACGCGCCGTCCTCAACCTAGCGCACCTGAGCGGCCTTGGCAACATCACCATCGGCATGTGGGGCTACAGCGGCGGCAGCATCGCCACCGAAGCCGCCGCCGAGCTTCAAGTGCAATACGCGCCCGAGCTCAACATCAGTGGCGCAGCGTTCGGCGGTCTCGTGGCTGACTTCTCCGCCGACTTCGACCTGTTCAACGGGAGTGCCATCGCGGGGGACCTGGTCTCGGTCGTGCTGGGCGTGACGGCTCAGTACCCGGAGGCCGAAGCGTACGTGCGGAGCCGGCTAGTTCCTTCGACGGCAAGTGAATTCCTAAACGCGCGGTCCATGAACTTGGGTGCGGCAACCAAGTTCTTCTCCATGAAGGACATCTACGCGTACTTCGCGGGCGGCGCAATAGACCTCCAGGCCGCGGTGCTGAGGAAGGTGTACAACATCGAGATGAAGCTCGGGTACCACGGGGTCCCGGCGATGCCGACGTTCGTGTATAAGGCCATCGGCGACGAGTACTGCCCGGTCGAGGAGACGGACGCGCTGGTGACCAAGTTTTGCGGGGTGGGCGCTGATATCACGTACGAGAGGAACACGGTGGGAGGGCACGTGGCGGAGATTATAAACGGGCAGCCAAGGGCGATAAATTGGTTAAGGGGGATCTTTAATGAGACGTATACACCAAATGCGTGGGGATGCTCGATTCAGGACGTTACGGTGAATTTTACTACTTTAGCCACTTAGATAAAGTTACCTGCCTTTACGAGTTGGATACATAATAGAGAGGACTTTAGAGCGAGTCACAGTCTGATCGAATGAGTTCCGTGTTTGCTGATTCTCATAAACCAAATGCTACCCCGGTATGTACCTGCCTGCCTAGTAATGAATATAATTGCGCATCTAGGTTACCAAGGTACGTATGCGTTTCTAATCAAAGCAATGGAATTTAATTAGTATTTTGCTACGTTTTCAAATGATTCCAGTCTTGTTAGTTTTATAAGCACTCATGGTGGCTATGATGTAAGCTTTACAGGTGCTTTACTACCCGCTAATTGGAACTTTGTTTTTTAATTGGATAAAATTCCCCCTTGTATTTATAAGGGGGCTATACACTAAAAGCACTATAATTACAGCGCTGGATAGCGCTGTACCCCCCTGTACATATAGCGTTGTAATATGCTTAGGTGTACTCTAGCTGCACAGTTTTTTATGGTCTGGAGGTTTCATAGGTTTAAAGACCTGGCCCAACATACATTCATTCATCCCTGGTGTATCGATCATCAACACTATTACCAGGCATGGAACAGATTCCGCGCCGAATGAATGTAACCTTTAGGAGTATAAACACTCCGGGAGTCCGGGCGGATCCTAGCTTGCTCGATCTGCGCCTCTCTCCCGCCTCGCGGTCACGAAAAGAGAATCAACTCCAAATACCTACCTAGGCTGGATACAACCCGGGGCAGCGGCACAGATCATGGATTTTATCTTATCATCCTTTGGAGGGTTCGTGTACGCACGAGGCTAGGTTAGCGAGTTCCCATACCAGATCTTTTCCAAAGATGCCGAGCAGAACCGAAGAAGCTAACCTTCCAGCCAGCGACTTTGACGGTCAGCATAGCAATGGACTATTGGCGACGGAAGCTCAAACTAGCAATGGTAGCCCTCCAGTGCAAGGAGGGGCTGGCCTCTCAGTGGCTATCGTAGGTGGCGGAATCGTGGGCATAATCCTTGCTCTGGGTCTAATTGACCGTGGCGTGCGCGTGGCTGTTTACGAGCGGACTTCAGACTTCAACGAGATCGGTGCTGGTATCGCTTTCACGGGAGTGACCCGCGAGTGTATGACAAAACTAAGCTCGTCAGTCATTGCATCTCTGAGACGAGTCGCCAACGAGAATCAGCTTGCATACGACAATTACTGGGACGGGTATCACAACGATACCGCCGATAGTGACAATGATGCTCAGACTGAAACCTCGGAGGGCACATTGCTGTTCCAGCTGCCCAACGCGAAAATGGCATGGTGGAGCTGTCTTCGCTCTCACCTCCTCGAGGACTTAGCCCGGGCTTTGCCTTCGGATATCGTCCGTTTTGGCAAAGAATTAGTCAGTTATGAGGAACGCGATCTGGATATCTCTGCTCCCGTGACGCTGCGCTTCGCAGACGACACAACAGCAACCTGCGATGTCCTCATCGGCTGCGACGGGATCCGCTCCCGAGTTCGCCAGCAGCTTTTCTCAGCTACACACCCGCAAGCCTGCCAGCCGCGATACACCCACAAAACATGTTATAGAGCTGTAATTCCCATCGCAGCTGCCGAGTCTGCACTCGGTGCATCTAAGGCGCATAATCATTGCATGCACACGGGACCCGGCGCTCACATCCTGAGCTACCCGATCGCGCAGCACACGCTTCTGAACACGGTCATCTTCCTATCCGACTCGGACTCGGACCAAGACGATCAAGGGGACCAACATTTGTGCATCCGCAGCCGCGACGACATCCTTTCCCGCCTCGAGTCCTGGCGCCCCGAAGTTCGGACCCTGATTTCTCAGATCCCGGAGACCCCATTAGTGTGGCGCATCGACGACACGGCGACTCACCCGGCGCCATGGTACGCGCAAGGGCAGGTGTGTCTCGCCGGCGACGCCGCGCACGCGAGCTCTCCGCATCACGGGGCAGGGGCGGGTTTCGGGGTTGAGGACGCACTGGCTCTGGCGACTGCCCTCGGGCTCGTAGTAGACACAGACGCAGCTTCAGCAGTTCAGACACCGCATACTAGTCAAAGAAAAAAAGAAGCCATAGCAGCGGCCCTAGGAGCCTATAACGACGTGCGGTACGCGCGGACGCAGTGGCTCGTGCGCAGCTCGCGGGAGACGGGAGATATCTACGAGTGGATGTATCCTAGCAGCGGAAGCGACTCTACTAAACTGCGGGCCGAGATCGCGGCGCGACAGAAGGTAATATGGGATTTTGATGTCGCGGAAATGGTAGAGGAGGTGAGGTGGAAGTATCATGCGAGGCTAGACGGCGGCGATCTAGCGCAGTGAGCGCGGATGTGTTTTTTACATGTAAAATTAGGTACCTATTACTACTAGGTACACATATTCCGGTTTGAAATGACTCGAGCAGAGTCCCTAGCATTTGGTATGTACGCCTGTACTTTGCAGTGTAGGTAAATATATATTCCATCTAGGCCGTCACGTAGTAATCTATTTAGAAAGAGCAATCTTTCATGCGCAAATTGCAAGTTTACCTGGCGAAAATCGCGTCCTGTCTTACAAAAAATGGATACACCTAAAAAGATCGTCAAATCTACAACCACTCCATTATTATCTCTTGCTCTCACCGTATCGCAAACCAATACCACAAACGGGAATAAATCGAATATACTCGAGCGCGGAGCTTTAACCCAATAAAAGGCAAACCTATCCTTCAATGGTCCGGTAACCAGACCCTTGGTGTCAGGGGCTCCAGAGCCGGACTTTTTATATGTTTCGAGGCTCAGATCTGCTACCTAACTCGCTTACGTGATAACGCTGGAGCCGCACCCCTGGCCGGCCCCATTATCCTCCTGCACGTACTTGGGTCCTTATTTCTAAATAATTATGTGTCGACTCGGGAGTCGGTTAGCCTAGCCAGATATGTAGGACTTTGACTTCGATGGTAACCATCCTGTTGGAAATTGTTTCGTGCATGTGCTAAATATATACACATTCAATTACATGCTTTGATATATAATTAAATCTTAGAGCCTAAAGCATGGTGCAATGATCGACCTTGATATTTATCACCAAGATTCGTCACATACAAGTGACACTCAAGAGAAAGAACATACCTTATGCCAGTTTATCCTGTGCTAGTCTCAATATAGAGAACGGTGTACTTTTCTACTCACCTTGCCCGGTCCCTTTATACATACATACAAACCTTCTACCTACCTTCAATACGTCATATAGCATTAGGTCTTACTTTAGATCTTAGATCTGACATAGATTCCCTTGTTCACGGGAACTGGGAAAGGAATTCCTACAGAGAGGACCGGATGGGGAGTCTGGGGAGTCAGCCCCATAAGCAGGGGCCCGCCATTCTGTTGTTTGGTCCCGAAGCCCCTTCTTTCAGCAACCAGTTATTGCTAGAATTAAAATCAGCACTGCGAAATCAGGTATGGGCCATCAACGCCCTATCCTCACTGCCCTATACCTGGGACACAGTTTCGACTAGGATACCTTCACTATCCTCGATACCTGGGGCACAACTGCTTACAGACCTCGGAACATGGCTGCAAAAGGGGCCGCCGGAGCAGGGTGTCGGCGACCTACCTAACATCGTGCTCGCACCCTTGACTGTCCTCACACAGCTTGCACAGTACCAACGATATGTCGAGCGCCACTACAGCAACAAGCTAGACGCCCACGAGACTCTACTTCGAGAGGGAAATATTCAAGCAGTCGGCTTTTGCATGGGGTTGCTGCCAGCCTTTGCCGTCGCTAGCTCCAAAAATATGCAGGAATGGCACTACAACGCCGCCGTAGCGGTTCGGTTGGCCATGATTGTTGGGGCCGTGGTAGACGCGGCAGATATAGCCGACTCCAAGGGCTCTTCCGAATCTTTTGCGATTTCGTGGAAGAACTCAGACCAAAGGGAGAACCTAGAGCACATCCTTGGGCAATTTTTAGACGATGCCTACGTCTCAGTACGGCACGATAAGCAGCGGCGCACTGTTACTATATCAAGTCGTTCCGCCCCAACACTCCTGCAGGAGTTGCGGAAAGCCGATATCACGGCTGCATCGACAGGGCTGCGGGGTCGATTCCACTCAAAGCAGCACAGTGAAATAGTAGACAAGCTAATGCAGCTGTGCAATCCGGAATCAGGTTTGACGTATATGTATGCTGAGGAGCCAGCTTTGCCTACTAGTACTAACGATGGTACTCGCGAGACAATTCGGGCTGGGCGATTCCATGAGTATGCCCTGAGGTCGATGCTGGTGCACGAGTGTGACTGGTATGGGACAGTGTCGGCCCTTCTGAACGAGCAGACTGATAGCAAAGGGCGATTGACATCCATTTCGTTCGGCCATGGTCGGTGTATACCGCCTTCTTTAACACCGAGACTGGAAAATAGGGTTGAACAGTTTGTGTCTTTAGAGACACAACAATCAAATGAACCTGCTTCCAATCCTGCGGAATCTAACAACAATAAAACACCTCCCATAGAGAACACGGCCCACTCAAACGGAGACAATAACATCGGAAATGGCAACATGAGTGATAATCGCGATATCGCTATTGTAGGCATGTCGATAAAGGTCGCCGGCGCTGACGATCTGACCGAGTTCTCGACCGTACTCCGCGCGGGCGAATCGCAACATCAAGAAGTTCCCGCTGACCGTGTGTCATTCGGCAACTCACCGTGGCGACGCCCCGAAGAGGATGACGGACGTAAGTGGTACGGTAACTTCATTCGCGACGTCGACGCTTTCGATCATAGGTTTTTCCGCAAGAGTCCGCGTGAAAGCGCCGCCATGGACCCGCAGCAGAGACTAGTTCTGCAGGCCGCCTACCAGGCCGTCGAGCAATCAGGGTATTTTAGTCCTGCCGCATCCACAGGCCGGGACAAGCATATTGGCGTATATCTGGGAACCTGTGCTACTGAGTACGAGCATAATGCTGCATGTCACACGGCTGGTGCATTTACGGTGATGGGGTTGCTTCGGGGATCCATCGCGGGCCGGATATCGCATTACTTCGGATGGACTGGGCCGTCAATGACGTTCGACACAGCATGCTCCGGATCTGCGGTGGCGATCCACTCGGCGGTACAAGCTTTACGTTCGGGCGAATGTAGTGCTGCACTTTGTGGGGGGGTTAATGTTATCACGAACGAAGTCTGGTTCCATAACTTAGCTGGTGCTTCATTTCTGAGCCCAACCGGGCAATGTAAGCCATTTGACGAAGCGGCTGACGGATATTGTCGAGGCGAGGGTATCGGTTGTGTGTTTTTAAAGCCTATGGAGGCCGCTCTTGCGGATGGGAATCAGATATTTGGACGAATTGCCGGGTTTGTGGCGTTCTCTTGCTCCATTCCTCCTTTATCTCTTTTCATAACCTCCCCAACTGACTGCTTTCCGATAGTGCCGCGGTATATCAAAATTCCAACGACACACCTCTGTTTGTGCCTCACGCACCTTCTATGTCTCGACTCTTTTGCGACGTTATTCGTCAAGCTCGGCTTGAACCCCAAGACATCTCGCTCGTGGAAGCTCATGTGCGTCATCAAGTCTTCGTTGCAAGAGACCCCGAGGCTAACACGTTATATAGGGAACAGGCACGCCCGTAGGCGACCCAACAGAGTATGAAAGCGTCAGATCTGCCCTTGGCGGAACAACTCGGTGCAAACCGTTGCTTATGGGATCTGTCAAAGGACTCGTGGGACACACAGAAAGTACTTCGGGAGTAGTATCCTTAATCAAGGTTATCCTCATGATGAATGAAGGCTTCGTCCCGCCGCAAGCAAGCTACTCCAAGATGAGCCATCGCATTAAGGTGTCAGGCTCCGATATGATTCATGTGCCGACCGACTTACTGCCATGGTTAGAAGATCGTAAGGCCGCACTTATCAATAATTACGGCGCCAGCGGATCAATTGCAGCAATGGTTGTGAAGCAAGCTCCACCACGACCACAGAAAAACTTAGCTGCTGTGCCCGACACCACAGCGTTTCCCTTCCGGATCTCTGGCTTTGACGGTCGCAGCATAGAGACGTATTGCACTAAGCTCGCCGCTTTCGTCGAGAACAAGACCGGAAATGTCTCCTTAGCTGACCTCTCATTCAACGTGAACCGTCAGTCGAACACTACACTGTCCCGTGCCCTATTCTTTCGCTGCAGCACTGTCGCCGGTTTACTTGAGCAGCTCTCGCCGGCTACAACGTCAAAACATGTCCAAGTTAAGGCCTCCCGGCCCGTGATACTTTGCTTCGGTGGCCAAATATCTACGTCCGTTGGTCTAGATCGCGTGGTGTTTGAAAATATACCACTAATCCGCCACCACTTAAATGAGTGTAACGCCATAATAGAGTCTCTTGGACATAGAAGCATCTTTCCCGATATTTTTGCTAAGCGACCCATTCCGGATCCCATTCATTTGCAAACAATGCTTTTTGCTTTGCAATATGCATGCGCGATGTGCTGGATAGACTGTGGAATGCGAGTCGAGGCGGTAATAGGTCACAGCTTCGGGGAAATTACTGCGCTGTGCGTGGCGGGTGTCTTGGAGCCCAGCGATGCTATCAAGCTGATTGCTGGCCGTGCTGAAGTTATAAGAAACTCATGGGGTCGCGACCGTGGTATAATGGTGGCGGTAGATGGGGAGCTGGAACTTGTAGAGAAACTCCTAGCAGGGTCAAATCGAAATCGAAAAGGGAGCAGCCCGGCTAGCATTGCCTGCTACAACAGCCCACAAAGTTTCACTCTTGCCGGGTCGACGTCGGCCATGGACAGTATTTTCGAAAACCTCTCTGGAAACCCTGAGTACGCGTCGATCAAGAGCAAGAAGCTGAATGTCACCAATGCCTTTCACTCTGCTCTCGTCGAATCTCTGATCCCGAGTCTAGAACAAGTCGGCATAGACCTAAAGTTTCATATCCCTGTCATCCGGCTAGAAAGAGCGACCGAGACGCCGTCGTCCAACCAACCCTTCACACAGAAATTCGTAGCTGATCATATGCGCAAACCCGTATTTTTCCACCAAGCAGTACAACGACTAGCCAAGGATTATCCATCCGCAATTTGGATTGAGGCAGGGTCCGCCTCAAAGGTCACGTCCATGGCCCGCCGGACAGTGAAGCCAAGTATCGATGTGCACTTCCAGGCCGTTAGTCTCACCGAAGACCGCGGGCTAGATAGCCTTACGGATGCGACACTTTCCTTATGGAAGGAAGGCCTACGCGTAAATTTCTGGCTTCACCACGGCGCAGAAGCAGCCCAAGATTACGTGCCACTGCTCTTGCCACAGTACCAATTCGAAAAGACGAAGCACTGGCTAGATCTTAAGAAACTGCCGCCGCCAGCGTCTAGGGAAGAAGTAACACAACGAAACGATCCATCGTTTGGCCTATGGACTTTTGTAGGTTATCAAGATGTCGAGAAGCGGCGAGCTCGCTTCAGAATAAATACCGAATCCAAGAAGTACAAGACTTTCGTCTCGGGACATGTCGCTGTCCAGACTGCCCCCATTTGCCCCGCTACATTAGAGTACAGTATGGTAATCGAAGCGCTCTTCAGCCTTGAAGATGGTTCCGCCGCAATGAAGGACCGAAACTTACACCCCATAATCCGCGATATGCGCAATGATGCGCCGCTGTGTGTAAACAATTCCCAATCAGCGTGGCTAGAGTTACATGAAGAGGGCGGAAGTCTTTCGCGCCGACTCTGGACGTGGCGGATTGTCACAACTCCTGCAGGGCAGCAGCCAGGTAGCGGTGATATTAATAGCGTCATAGTATGCGTACAGGGACGACTGGAGTTGCGATCCCCCGAAGAAAACGCCGAGTTTGCGCGATATGAGCGACTAGTCACGCATAAACAGTGTATCTCTCTGCTCCAAGATAACGCGCAGGCGGACGACGTCCTCCAGGGACGGAATGTGTACCGCTCCTTATCTGACGTCGTCGAATATGGGAATATGTACCGTGGGGTACGCCGAGTGGTGGGACGAGAGAACGAATGCGCTGGTGTCGTGCATGATCCGATTACTCACACTAGTGGAGCGGAGAACAGCTGGCTAGATGATGTGCCTCTGACTGATTCTTTCAGCCAAGTGGCGGGTGTGTGGGTCAATTGCATGACGGACCGGGAACCAAACGGCACTGATGTCTTCTTGGCTACGGGATGCGAGACACTCATGCGTAAGCCTGGGTTTACGAGAGGAGACAGACGATGCCAATCCGGGAAGGAGTGGCATGTCTGGGCGAGGCACCATCGCGAGTCAGAGAGAGCTTTTCTGACAGACGTTTTCGTGTTTGATGCGACAGACGGTTGTTTAACTGAAGTGATGTTGGGAATCAGATACACCCGCATCCCTAGGTTATCCATGAGTAAGCTGCTGTCAAGGCTCACGGGGAGCTCGGCCCTTCAGTCCAGAACGAACAACAATAACAACAGCAGCAATACAACAACTGCGGAATCAGACGCTATTTCCCCTCCACAACTTCTGGCAACGTCGTACCTGGCGACCAGTAGCCGACAAGAGCCCAAGGCTAAAACATCTGAATTTACTCGTTTCGAACTGAGCCAGAAGGTTAAAGACGTTATAACTAACGTGTCAGGGGTAGAAGCTAATGAGATTCAAGATGATTCGGAACTGGCCGACTTGGGAATCGACTCGTTGGCTGGCACCGAGTTAGCTCGCGAGGTCGAAAGCGTGTTCCACTGCAAGATTGACACGCTAGAGCTTCTTTTTGAAGCCACAAATTTCAGAGATTTTGTGGCACGTATTTCAAAAGCCGTACATGGCTCAGACGACCATGCCGACTTCGAAACTTATGATGACGATGATAATTCATCTTCCCCTTCAAACGCCGGCGGTATATTATCATACGAATCTGGAGATTCTAGTACAATTTTAACGCCGAATATAGACGATGCTTCTTCCATCGACGAGCGGGACAGCGATGCGGACATCGAGCCGGTCATAGCGACAACGAGCAGCCTAGAAGAAAATGGCAATTCTCGACTATCTCAGCTCAACATCCTAACTGCCTTTGCCCAGGTTAAAGTATCAACGGACCAACGCATCCGTGATAACGGAGTTGATAACACAGATGCGGTTATCGTTGCTCGCTCAAACCGACTCTGTGTGGCGCTTGTTGTCGAGGCATTCGAGCAACTTGGCTGTCCACTCACGACAGCTGCTGCGGGCCAGGTCTTGTTGCCAGTGAAGCACACGCCCCAGAACTCCCGGCTGGTCGATTGGCTATACAAGTTTCTTGAAAAAGACGCACGATTGATCGATACAAACGGCGCGCATATCACACGTACTAGTATTCCCGCCCCACGCAAAACTAGCGAAGCTATTTTTCAAGAGCTTCTACAGATAAATGACCAATGGATCATAGCACATAAGTTAGCATACTATGCTGGAAGGAACTTAGCTGAAGTACTAAGCGGCCGGAAAACCGGTATTCAAGCCTTGTTCGGCTCATTCGAGGGACGGGATCTCGTGCGAGGTCTCTACTGCGATCTCCCCTTTAATCGTTTGTTCTACCAGCAAATGCGGGACACGATTCGGCTCGTAACAGAAAAACTTCCTCCGGATTTCCGTGGGCCACTGCGCATCCTCGAGATGGGTGCCGGCACCGGCGGCACAACTCACATATTAGCGCCCTTCCTCGACAGCCTTAACATTCCCATTGAATATACAGTGACTGACTTAGCACCGTCGATGGTAACGCAAGCGCGCCGCATGTTCGGAGCGCGCTATCCCTTCATGCGCTTCACCGTGCATGACATAGAACAGCCACCTGCCGAGTCTCTACACGGCACCCAGCACGTCGTGATTGCCAGCAATGCCGTACATGCTACTGCCGACCTAAAAGCAGCCGCCTTTAATATTCGCTCAGCGCTGCGCTCCGATGGAATGCTTTTGCTTACGGAGATGACCGAGGGCTTGCCATTTGTCGACTTGGTTTTTGGCCTACTCGATGACTGGTGGCGCTTTGCGGACGACAGAGTACACGCTATCGTGCCAGCTGAACATTGGGAGGCGCAACTGCGGCTTGCTGGGTTTGGGCATGTGGATTGGACGGATGGGAACTTATCGGAAAATCGCATCCAAAAGGTCATAATTGCCTTGGCGTCTGAAAATTCGACAGGCGAGCAGCTAGTAATTCCAGAGGTACCACGACTTATTTCGGCTCGCAATCATGATGCTGTGGCGGCTCGAGAGCAGGAGGCCGCGAAATATGTGACACAGTACTCAGCCGGCTTTTCGACATCATTACATAGATCATGCGACGACGCCAATGGTACACAGCAGCATGAGCAAGATAGCGGCGTGGTCATCGTCATCACAGGGGCTACTGGAAGCTTAGGGTCGCACCTAGTCGCCCGCTTCGCTGAGGATCCCAACGTAAGCGTTGTCGTCTGCCTCAATCGTCAATCTAACTCGAACAACTCAGCTTCAGACCGTCAGCAGGAAGTATTATCATCCCGCGGCATAACATTGTCTCCAGCAGCCTTGTCGAAGTTGCGCATTCTTGCAACAGACACAACCCAGCCACAATTAGGCCTGCCGTCGGCCGAATACGCCTGGCTCGTCGCGTGCGGTACACACATATTGCATAACGCATGGCCTATGAGTGCTAGTAGGCCCTTACGCGCCTTCGAGCCACAATTCCAAGCTCTTCGAGGGTTACTCGGACTTGCTGCTGACATATCCAGCCATAGGAGGCAAGGTCCTAAGCCGAAGCGCGTATGCTTCCAACTCGTATCATCAATCGGCGTGGTTGGCCTACATCCAACACATAACACTTGCTTAGTGCCTGAGGAACGCGTTCGCATGGACTCCGTCTTGCCGGTCGGGTACTGCGAGGCTAAGTGGGCGTGCGAGCGACTATTGGATGAGACACTGCATCAACATCCTGACAAGTTCCGGGTCATGGTGGTCAGACTGGGACAGATCGCGGGGTCGACCAGTGCTGGTACTTGGAACGCAGTCGAACACTTTGCTTTTCTAGTACGGTCTGCGCAGGCTCTTCGTGCATTTCCAGCTCTTAAAGGGAGGTTGCAATGGGTGCCGGTAGACGGCGTGGCTGCAACCATTGCTGACCTAGCGCTAAACGGAGAGGCTAACAGCCCTGTCTATCATGTCGACAATCCGGTGGGTCAACCGTGGGAAGAGATGGTGGGTGTCCTGGCAGAGGAACTAGACATCCCCGGTGAAAACATATTGCCGTTTACGGAATGGATTCGAAAAGTCAGACGGTCGCCAATGGCGATAGAAACGGAGAATCCAGCATTGAGATTAGTAGACTTCCTGGAGAAGTATTTCATGCGCATGTCATGTGGAGGTATTATCTTAGACACGACAAAGGCGGTAGAGCATTCGCAAACACTTGCGGCTCAGGGTCCGGTCCATGCCGATATAGCGCGTCGATACTTGCGGGAGTGGAAGGCGATAGGATTTCTGAGTTTTCCGTGATAGATTTGCATTACTCGGGTCGCGGTTCATTTAATGGTCGGCAGTAATCGATATTCAAATCTAGATGTTGTTGTAGAAAGCCTTTTTACGTTAATGATTTAGCCCTGTATTTGGTCAATTTAGCTTCCTTTTTTGATTACCTAATACGTACTACACCACCACAGTGTAGATTTTACAGGTAGACGGTTCCTTACCTAAGCACACTCAGTACCTACTAGGTAGTGGGGACCTCTCACGGTAGCTTACCTAATCAGCTACCCCTTTTTATAGCTCATAGCACCTTGATGGGTACCTGTTAACTAGGTCCCTACATTCAATGTTTCAATATTTTGTAGGATTCAGACCTTAATCACCTTTACTTACTCATCAAATACATCCCATAGCAGTTCATGGATAGAGTTGTACCTATGTTTCACCTATAGAAGCCGCTATTTGAGCAGCTACATCACATTATAAACTACGAGATATTACCTGAAGCTATGATGGCAGACTATCAGCTTCGTAATAAACATTTTATTTTTACCCGTCATTAACGTACGGAATTGTATGGCTTGTAATGAGAAAGTGAGGTAATATTCCTCAATGCTACAACATTTAACAAACCCTGCCAATCAAATTCGCCCTTGTCCTTAAAAATCACCTTACTCTGCAAGCAAAAGGTGTATATATGGTAATGGAAACCATTCTACCTTCTCTCAATTTCAATTTCTTAAATTTCGTGGTACTACTTTCCAGCTTTCCCCAAATTCTCTTTCTTGGTCATTTAACTACATTATTCTTCACACCACCTACCTACCTGCCCGAACATCAATCGCAACAAGCGCCTTCGTGATGAGTGCAGAAACCTGGTTCGAGTTTCGAGTGCTTGACAGATATATCAAGGCGATGAAATTGATAAGATATCTCGCCAAAGAATTCGGGCACAACAATTATCAAATATCGGTACGAATAATTCCCGGGAGCTACAAGGCATTTACAAGCGAAGTAAATAGATTAATGCATTGATCTAACTCATGGATACTCTCAGTCGCAGTCAGATATATATATCATCGAAACTCGGAAGAAGCTTTCCGATGTAAGCTTAACGAATGTGATACTTCCAACTGTCCCTGCGGCTAATGGTATGGTAGAAGCAAGTTGATGAGATAAAGGCGTTGTCTGCGAGATTTTCCGCGAGATCATCATGTCGAAGTTCCGGTCGACCCGTACCCATACCACACGTCTCAAATTCGGTCTCCGCCGACCAGAACATATCAGAACCTGCCGAAGCATCGACTCAAAATGCTAACCTAGTAGAAATTCCGGAGTCTCCGAGAAAAGACTACTCAAAACGGTCCCTATTCTTCAAGCTATGGAAAGGGAAAGATACGTCTGGCGTCCATGACGCCAAATCGTAGAATGGCATAATGCCTAGCTGCAAAAGATATCAGCAACATGTCGCAAGACTTTTAGATAACCATGTTATACTATGGCTGGTTTTATATTAACTTAGCGTTGAACGGGGCGGATTCGGTGTATTATACCTTGTCGTGGGTCTTTGCTGACCTCGGGGGTTAATAATGTCATTAAATTTTAACTGCAACATTGATGTAGGAAAATGACTTGAGATTGGACTATGCGCGGTGTTGTGGTTATTAGCTAAAGACGATAATATTCTACTTCCGTGATCACTTGAAGGTAGTGTTAGCATAGTTCTATTAGGTACTACAATTATTTAATAAGAAATAAGCATTAGGATTGTGGGAATTTGATTTGTATTCAATATAGGTAGCTTGAGTCGTAATGTTTTAGACCCCTGGCTAGGTATATATACCCCTGAATCAAACTCCATCCCGACCTCTTCTGGTCTACCCTCCTTCCTCCACTCTGATGGCGACACATATTTGAAGCATCCACCCATTGCATCCACCCATTCTATCACCCTCCAAGTACTGAATGCTTCGGCCGCTCATCTAACAATATCCTCTATTCGTATCTCCTCGTATCTCCTCCCATTTGAATCGTTGATATTGCAAAATGTGGGAACCACTGTCGGTATCACAGCTGCAATATTTTATTTGTAACACATGCTCTGGCTTTTCGTAGCTTTTGAGGACATTGAATCCATAGTATAGGACCTTTTCTTTTATTTAAAGAATAGAAAATTCGTAATTTCGACGTAGTTTTCGTGAGATTCGGGCCAAGTCCCTTGAATGCCTTACTGTTCGTACAAGTCGAACTCTGGGGCTAGACGTATGGGACTAATGGCAAGACGATTTGTGAAAGGCGGGACCAACTGCCTGTGATACAGTTACGTCGATAAGAGATGAACTGTTTGTTCGGTCATTCCACATAATGATGGATATTTCGTAGATCGATGAGTTATTTGTGTTTCCGCTTGCTTCCAGCGTGTCTTCTTCCCGAAAGTACCAGGTAGGTACCTAGTTTGTTGGTGAACCAATGCCGACACGACCAGGGGTCCCAACAAGTCAAGCAAGTCAAATGTGAAGCTGATTTTGACTTACACAAGTCAAATCAAGTTTGAAGCAATTCTTAAATACTTGACGATTTTTCCAGCTTGGCTTGCTTAATAATCATACAAAAAGCGGGTCCATAACCCATATTCCTGGCCTGTGCATCGTGAACATCGTCGTCGATTTTTAAACCGTGGTTACTCACCCGGGTCCCATAAAACTCGGTAATGCCGTTGGTCAAAACACCACTATACGCGTAATTATGGGTATATAAGTGGGGCGCGATACCTTCATGAAATTAGACCCACTCAAGTCAAGAAAAAACCGAAATTTGACTTGCCAAACTTGACGATATTTTGGGCTTGAATTGACTTATGCAAGTCAAGTATCAAGCAAGTCAAGTTTACGTTTGACTTGTTGGGACCGCTGGACACGACGAAGTCGAAAGGATTTAACCATGACTGCGCAGGCTATTTTTCAGTTGATACATGTCATCGACAGGCCCACTGCGCGTCGGTTCCTCTCTTAAGCTTCTCGTTTATCTTGTTGTCCACATGTATCACCACTCGACGGAGGCTTTCAAACGTTCCATATAGCTTGCTAGGGAAACGGTACCGGGCTCATCTTCGGATAGTATCTCTATAGCCGGGAGTTCACTGATTAAGTCTCCCATCTCCATGCCAATCGCTTCATCGACGCCGAAAGTTTGCGTTGCATTCATCAGTTCAGTCATGATTTTCTTATCATGCTGTTTTGGAACTCGTAGGTTATAACCCGTCGTAAGGATTGTATACTCGGCGAGCCCTCTGTCGCCTTCGAGTATCCGAATGCGCTCTTGGTGGCCCAGGCAGATATCGTTTGTAAAGAACCATTCCGAGTGTAAGACCCGCGCGCAAATAGCTAGCGAGAGGTAGCGATGCGCTGTTGCTAAGGTTTGGTGCTGGCGCTCATGATATTGCATAGAGCTTTTCAATGCTTCAAACTCGTGTTCGTTTGCTTTGTAGAAATGGTATAGTGCTCGTTCTTGGGTATAATGTAGCGAGCAATAGGATCTTTCCTCTGCCTCATTTTGGCAGGGAGTTCCATTAAGGCAGGCCTAGTAACGTATAAGCAAGGGACTTTAAAGGAAATATGTCAGAGTACCTGGACACTTACCTTGCACTGCATGGTTGTTTTTGTTATCCGTATAGATCTTATATATATAAGCTGTTTGAATGTAGTCCAAAATTGGTGACCAAAAAATTGTTGTGCGAAGCCTTTAGAGCATGTGTGTTATGTGTTATGTGTTATATGTCCATGAGGGAAAGATGCCAGCTCGAATTGGAGGGGGGAAAGGGTTCTATTTATACCCGAAGGTAGAGACTTTTACTTTAGAAGAGAAGAAGTAAACAAAAAAGAACGCCATAATCAGCTAAGGTTTTGGGTTAGAAGTAATTTACAAAACTCTATAACTAGCCACAATAACTTAGTTAATTACTCATATGGTATACATTGATATACGCAGCATTAGGCATATATGTATTTGTAACTGGATATTTGAAGCTTTCTTTGGAGAATTCAAGGTTTATTATTTACTTTCTCATGATGAGTTTAAGTTTGGATCGTTACTTTCATAACTAGGTGTTTATTGTGTTTGAAAAGCAGAATCCCACCTAGGTATTGAATATGATCAGGTATCTAGGTGGTACCTAAGGTTAGTACCTAGTTGCAGATGAGGAAATAAACTAAATGATGGTGATCTTCTATTCCCACCATTAAACCTTTAGAGGAATTTCTTATACGGAATTTATTCTGGAAACGCCAAAGTTTGGTATCGTATTAGAATAGTTTGCATATATGTTGCTTGAGGAACCTTTAACTAAAAGCCCAAACTTGGCTTTCTTTAAGCACGGGTTCCTTTGGAAGTCGCCAGACGATGTAAGTAGGTACCTATTAAATAATAATAATTCGTAGCAAAATAAAGTCGAAATATACCTAGCTAGGTACCTACCTACCTAGGTTAACAGGTAGGAAGGTAGGTAGTTAAATGGTCTTGCAACTTTAACATGTTGAATTCCCCCAATCCCCCCCTAGGAAGTTTTCATTGATAGGGAAGCACTAATAAGACCTGCCAACACTTCATTCTAAGACCAATTACAATGAGCAACAAGTGACGGTCATTCGTACCTGTTTTTCACGATAAACCTTGACCAACCACAAGAAACTTAGGGCCCCCTTTCCTACCTTTAATAAAAAGTTCATAAACCTCATCAGAAACAATGTGAGCTAAAACAAGACTTCAGTCGAGTTACCATAAAATCAAAGCAACTAATTTTGATATGAAGGAGGGTTTCGTATAATATTGTCTCAAGCTTATGCTATTAAGAATTTTGCACAGAAACTTCATTTGTGTCGAAGAAGGTGTTGCCAGGCAGAACGCGCTAACCTAAGACTGCAGTGTTCAAAATCAACGAGGAAATCTGTGCTAAAAGCCTTCTCGTTTTCCAAGGTTGAGGTCTTAAAAGTGTAACTTATGGATGGAGTCTTACATAGCTAATGAATTGCTTTCAATATCATACATCTTAGTCATTTATCGTTAGTAATTCATCAAGTGGTGGGTTAGGTACCTAGCTTTTTAAAGTATTAGTGTTTTTTTGTAGCCATAGAAACAACGGCGTGGATCCGAAGTCGATAAAAATAGCGGGGAGGGAAGACAAGAGTGGTGGTAGCCATGGCAGCAATTGCTTTGCCTCAGTGGGCTCAACCAACCCCCACCTTCAATTTTCACATATTCACTATTTTTCAAGATATGAGTGAATCTGTATTGTACTTATGAACATTATACATTATACAATACCTACCTACCAATTATAGCTCAACAATCGCCGGTATGGTATCGATGCGACTAAATTTACACGCTGCAGCTTCGGGTTGCCTTTCGAGTGGTACACTTTATATTCTAGTTAGCATGCCAGGTGGTTTACAGATGATAGGGGATAACGAGACATACTACATAGCGGGTGACCTCACGGGAAGCCACAAATCGCGTACGCAGATAGCCAAGATAATATCAACGGATCGGCGACGCCCTTCCTTCAAGTGGCGTCGCTGTTGGTATCTTGTTCGACATGGTGCGGTTCGACAGCCATTCCTATCAATTTTCAAGCAACTACACACTACATCAAATTTGCTTCTTCCAATCTTTAGCATGGATACTCATTCGTTAGTCATTACCGGTGTATTGGTTCCTCATATAAAATCCTAATCTCTTCACAATCAAGCTATTGACCGTAATAACGTAGGATGAAGGGATATCAAATGCCCTTAGCTGTACTTACTTATTTCGGTGCCTACCTACCTACACATCTCCAGATATGAATTTATCCTCTCATCCAAGTTAGCTAGAATTAAACGTTTCTGAGTTTTTGATATACTCTCTCTCTCTTTCTCTTTTCCTATCTAGTGTAATTTCCTAATCTAAATCTTGAAAAAAAAAATGTATCGTCCTAATATTTACCCTACCTTATTAGCATATTCGACTCATTTCTGTCTCAAATACGATAATCTTTCCGTTATCCGTTAACTCACAAAATAATTTCCTAGTCCAACGATCGAGTGTGATAATGGCCGAGCCTCTTCAAACACTTGTGGGAGATGTCGAATATGCCTGTGGGACCGTTGCTAGTCGGCTTGTCGACCTAGGGAAGTCGGCCATGTTAACCCAGGCCAGCATGCTACCTGCAGCTGCAGAATGTTTAACCGCAAAAGCAGTCCTTGAACGACTTGGGACACTTTTAGCACATGTAGAACCCGCCGAATTTGATGCCGTTCAAGGCATGTGCAACGAGCAAATCGAAGATCTCAAGCCCTGCTTTGAAGTCATTCTACATTCGACATCTGAAATTCTACTTGACGTAGATCACGAGATCACCCGTTTACGTCGTTATCATGCCTGGGGAGATCCCCTCGCATCTTGGAAAGTTGTCCCGGTGTTGCAGGAATTCTTCATAGATATCAGGTTTGGCCTGCGGAGGAATCGGTCTTCCCTGTGTCTTATGATGGAATGTCTTCAGAGGTAATCAGTTTAATCCTTAAAGTCCCAACAACAGATATTAGCCGTCTAATACGCCATCCAGGGGAAGTTTGCTGGGGGCGACTATCCAATTAGTTGACCAAACTTCATTGATGCACCGCTCATCTATGAAGACGACAGACTCGTCGAGGTTGCAGCCATTGGTAGCGGTTGATCTGCATAAAGTATCAAATCAACCAGACATACAGCGACTTCTCGTCAAGTACCGAACTAAGCGCACCATTTCTCGCGAGAGCGAATCTAAACTTAATCGTAGGCTTCATGAAGCTATCACCAGGTGCGATGATGGTGCAGTACATAAATGTCTCTTATCGAAAGCCAAGCCGGATACACCGCTCGAACAGTCGAGACTTGTACCGATCCATCGAGCTCTAGGTCAGGTGGAGGCATCGCTCGCTTCCGGCAATATAACAGCCGCCGGAGCGTCCGCTTCAATCGTAACAGCCCTGGTTATCGCAGGTGCGAGACTCCAAGCATTGGATGAAGATGGTCGAACACCTCTGATACGGGCTGTCATGAACGAGATGCCCGATTCTTTGATATCGTTGTTGTTAGAATTTGGAGCATCTATAAATACTAAGGATAGAAAAAAGAATACCGCCCTTCACTACGCGGCAACGAAGGCCTCCTCGAGCGAAATGGGAAATGTTGATACCATTCGGATTTTATTGGCCCACGGAGCGAACCAGGGCATCAAGAATAAGAGGGGGCGCACGCCCTTGCATGAAGCTGTATCATTTATGTGTCCGGATCGTAGCCGGGAGCTTTTGGACTACGGAGCTGATCTCGATATGATTGACAATAACGGATGGTCCCCTTTATTCGGAGCAGTTACCCAGGGAAGTACGGCATTGACGAAACTATTATGTGGCCGCGGTGCTCTTGTCGACAAGAAAGACAAGAGTGGGCAGACTGCTCTTCACTACACCATCTCTCAGGGATGCCAAGAGGTGGCTGAAGTCCTGCTGAATGCCGGAGCAGATGCCAACCTCATCTCTAGAGGTGAAACACCTCTCTGTCGAGCAGCATCCAAGTCTAATTTGGCACTCGTTGAACTTCTCCTGGCGTATGGTGCTGACGTCATATTGCCATCGCCAAGTTACCACGGCGCTCTGCCAGTTCATATTGCTGCTATGGGGAGTGACCTGGGTATCTTGAGCACACTGTTGGAGTCGAAATCTCCCATTAATGCTATGGATGACGAACGCCGCACGCCATTGGGATGGGCGATGGATGGCGGAAAGAATGAGCTCGTGCATTTCTTGCTGAGCAAGGGGGCGGCAAAGTGAATACCTATGTCATGTCTAAATCGTATACAATAGGTATTGAATCCTTCGCATCTCATCATAACTTATAATTTCCCTAATAGTAACTAGGTAGCTGCAAAATACTCAGATATTCATTCGTGTTACATTAGATCACGAGTGAATGGCTATCTTATCAACTGTTTAGTCGAAGACCAATGATGAAATTTAACTCTTCTAAATCGGGCAACTATCATATCATGCCACTAGTACCTAGGTAGCTATATAGTACCTAGATTGATCACGGCAAATGTCCGAAGATAGGTACCAAGGTATCTAAGTGCGCACACACGATATCTTATGTAATTCTTCTCTTCTAACCAGCCATGTACCTACCTACCCCTTAGCTAATCGCAGCTGATCTTAGCTGCCCCGCTCGCTTGTCATAAGCCGGTGGGGGGTTTATCAAAGATCGGTCCATACGTACCTACATAGATGCCATCGCATGCAAAAGCACGTCAATATCCTAGTGCCTAGATCCGATACTATCCTTCTTATGTCCTATATCCGCCGTTGTCTTCCCCGCTCACCCTTACCCCCGATGGATATTAGTGAGCCTCACCGTAATGATATATAAATCCTTCCCCCAAGAGTTGAGCAGACGAAAGCCAAGCACACTCTTTAGAACATCCCAACGAATAAGAGGAGTAACAAAAGCTGCAAGATGCCTCTGATCGCCTCATCACCGCGAGACCGTATCATCCTAGGTCTGATGACCTTTGGACCAGATGAGAAGGCTGGCGCCCGTATTACCGACTTGAACGAGTTCAACAAGGTTCTCGATACCTTCCAATCGCGGGGCTACAACGAGGTCGACACAGCACGAGTGTATATAGGTGGCCAACAAGAGGCTTTCACGCGACAGACCAGGTGGAAGGAGCGCGGGCTGACCTTAGCTACCAAGTTCGAGTATCCTAGCAAAGCCGGTGCTAACCAGGCCGCCAAAGTCGTCGAGAGTCTAGAGACGAGTCTTAAGGATCTTGGCACGGACAGCGTGGATGTGAGTTTGCCTCTAGTTCTAGTTATGATCCGACTTACCTTCTCCTATGCCTGTTTCATTGCGCTGATAAATAGGATTCATAGCTCATATACCTCCATGCAGCGGACCGCACGACGCCATTCGCCGAGACTCTCGAAGCGGTAGATAAGCTGCACAAGGCGGGCAAGTTCGTACGATTCGGTATCTCGAATTTCACGGCGGCCGAGGTAGCCGAAATCGTTCTGACGTGCAAGTACAATGGTTGGGTACGACCGACTGTTTACCAAGGAATGTATAACGCTATCACGCGTGGCATCGAGCCAGAGTTGATACCGGCTTGTCGGCGATACGGACTAGATATTGTGGTGTACAATCCGATCGCTGGTGGCTTATTTAGCGGCAAGATTAAGAGCGTAGACATCGACCCGGGCGATCTCGGCCGGTTCAGCACCAAGAGCAGCACGGGAACCAACTACCGAAACCGGTACTTTAAGGAGAGCACGTTCAGGGCACTCCAGACGATCGAGAAGGCGGTCGACAAGCACCCCGGTTTAACCCTCATCGAAGTAGCGCTGCGTTGGGTAGTCCATCACAGCGAGCTTAAGATAAAGGATGGTAACGACGGTATTCTCATCGGTATTAGCTCGCACGACCAGCTCGTGAGCAATCTCGATAACTTGGAGAAGGGCCCGTTACCCGAGGACGTCGTGCAGGCGCTCGACGAGGCGTGGAATATCGCTAAGCCGAATGCCCCCAACTACTGGCATAGAGACCTCGTGTACACGTACGACACGCGAGAGGCGCTATTCGGAGAGAACGCGAAATAGGTCGAGGGCGATAGAATAGAAAATGTAGCGTGTTGGAAGATGACACTTCCACTTCATAATCTAACCTAAGGTTATTGAAATGCGGTCTCGAGAAGAATGATCCGTGCTACCACACAAATGCAAGAAATGATCATGTAGCATAGGAGGCTGACCCCTTTTTCATACGCCTGACTTCTAAAGTTCTTAATGGACGGGATGGTAACACAGCAGGGCTTGAGCGGCACCATCTATCAAATTGCTTAGCCGTTTACGACCAGTCGTATGTATGTACATACATACATATAACACAGTGCAACACTTGCATATGTACTATGTAGCCGGGATGACGATGATCTTCATAAAGATTCAAAGGACACTTCAATCGATAATCATTCGCGGAAGAGACAGGGGGTTTAGCTAGCGCGCCCCTTAGCGAACCAACCGGTAAGGAATTCCATTCCTCTGGGTATCATTTGACGCATCTTAGTCCTATCAACTTCAATGTCTGCATATCCGACGTGCATATGGGAATATCTTCGTATGCTGCCACTACATTTGATCAACTTTGACGAATAAGAAACCTGACCTTAGTCCCTCTCTATCTTGTGCTATACCTGCATTACCGGCGTAACGTACGTAACAAACGCAACCTACGTAGCCCTTTTTTTTTCGTACTATCTTTAGATAGGATACTGGGTAGCCTACCTTTATTCCGCCTCTTTTGGTTGGTCTTTAATTATTTTCGTATAATTCTCACATAATCGTTTATTTCTTTTATTTCTTTGGTTCTTCGGGGCTATCATTGATGTCTACTTCAAATTCGAACAACATCCGCCTATCCAGCATTCCGGCTCGCTTGAAACCGACATCGCTGCATTCTAACTCGAGACCCGAACCGTCGCCGCTGCTGTCGGCTAGTTCCTACGGGTCTAGCGTCGAAGATTACATTGGTAGCGGCACCGATACCGTAGGAGGAAGGACGCCCATTTTCGATAGGCGGTTGTCTTTCGTGCAGGAAGACGACGAGGGTTCAGATATCAGCCGGCTTCATAGCCCTCGTAGATTCGACATACTCAGCTCCGCATACGACTCCGAAGACGAAAACGATACCATGTCGGATACCAAGAGACCGTCCTTCTTCCGTCCGAATGACGGCCGCTCCGCCACGCCGCTCCTTAAGAAGTCCGATGACGAAGATCGCGGGAGACCGCGGTACAATAACTCGCGACCGACCTCGCCTCTCCCTATACCCGTCTCTACCCCATCCTCCATCAACAGCAGACCGACGTTCTCCCGGCAATCGACGATGCGGTCTCGATCGCCCGACACGCAAGCGCGCATGGCCGCGAAGAAGAAGTATACTTACGCTGCCATCTTCCTCGTGGTGTCGCTAGTATCATTCTGCATACAAACCGAGCTAGGACGATACGTGCAGCACGAGTTAGGCTGGGACAAAGCATACTGCATGTTATATTTAACACACGGGTCGTGGGCGCTTCTGTGGCCTACCCAGCTGCTCATCCTGCGCGTCCAGAAGTGGAACGTGCCGTGGCAGACCTTCTGGCGAAGACACGTATACCTGTTGCGCTCGACGGCGCACATGGTCGCCCAGCAAGAGCTTGACATCCCGCGCCATATCGTGCAGCGCAGCCCTCTCCCTTACCTTATTCGGACCACGGCCTTTATCACGACGGCACTTACCGTGGCTGGTTTAAGCTGGTATGTTGCGGTTAACATGACGAGTCCGAGCGATCTGACGGCGATTTACAACTGCTCCGCTTTCTTTGCCTACGCCTTCAGCGTGCCGCTGCTCAAGGAGAAGCTGCGGTTAGACAAGTCATTCGCGGTTTTGATAGCAATTGTCGGTGTTTTAGTTGTCGCGTACGGGGACTCGAGGGGGCCGGCTGATAAGGACGAGGGCGCCGAGGCCGGCACGCGGTTCCTGGGTAACATGATCATCGGCGCGGGGAGCGTGTTATACGGGCTCTACGAGGTAATGTACAAGCGGTGGGCGTGTCCGCCCGAGGGTACGTCGGCGACACGGGGCATGATTTTCGCCAACGCTTTCGGGAGCTGCATCGGTACCTTTACTCTCACCGTCCTATGGATCCCCTTGCCTATCCTGCATATCCTGGGCTGGGAAACTTTCGAGCTGCCCACAGGCGAGGCAGCCTTCTACCTCTTCGTATCCGTCATCATGAACGCCACGTTCGCGGGCAGCTTCCTAGTCTTGATCTCGCTGACGAGCCCCGTGCTGAGCTCGGTAGCCGCGCTACTGACCATCTTCATCGTTGCGGTGGCCGACTGGCTAATCACGGGGCAGAGCATGAGCACTGCGGCCGTGGGTGGCGGGTGCATGATCGTCGTCGCGTTTCTGATGCTGAGCTGGAGCACGTGGCGCGAGATGACTGAAGATGCCGAGCGCAAGGCTGCTGTTGATGTCGCGGGTCCAGTCGATTGGAGTAGCGAGGATAGCGATAAAGATGATCGGTTGGATTAGGCGGCGTTGAAATCCAGCCCTCTCCCTTTTCTACAATTACTCGGCCTTGTCTTTTTTTAAATTGTCTTTTCCCAACAGCATAAATCGGAATATATAGGGGCATTTACGGTCTCATCGATCACATCATGGGTTGATCATGGAGCGGTCATATTAGAGCGATATTAGACGCCGAGGGTTTTTATTTGTTGTTATGGATCTATGATCTCGAACTGCCTCGTTATCCTGGAGGTCGACGGACGTGGATGTCATCACTGATTACTACTATAGTATCATCGGCGCTTAAGAGGTGTATTGGCTTTGGATTCTGGCCTAGGTCCGGATGGATCTGGTTATAAAGGCCATGGAGCATCGCTTGCCTACGCAAGTAGAAGGGGATTATGTAAGTTACCTACATATAACTATTGTTAGGAGTTAGTATATAGGTTCGGTCTCGTAGACACCGGCACAGAGAGTTAAGGGGGGCCCAGAGAAAGGTTCGGGCATGGAAAATGTTATGGATCATTCAAGCTAGCACTGGTTGACATTCTTATCATGATAATTTAGTACAAGGTAACTGACAATTACCAGTCGCCTGGTGCTACCCTAAGCTATTTTTTTTTAGAAGAATCAATGATTATGTGCCCAGGTATCTGAGCGAATTCTTGTTATACTTCTTCCAAGTAAAGCTATGCGTGTGATGCGCCTATCCTTATTCAACGAATTCATTGGTGGGCTCTTTTCATTCAATGTGCTTGGAGGAACCCAGGATCATTAATTCTGGTTTCCGTTGACAGGTGGTTGGCCATTCTGCATGTACAACCACATGCTGGAGAAGGGCAGACGGGCGACGCCGTTGAACGCGAACCGTCTTAATGATCCCTGACTAGGTTGTGTTTCGTCAGCAAGCTACCCAGAAGAGAGATTGCTAAGTTTCCTCTATTCCGATATTAAATAGATACCCTTAAGGTGGTACACAACATCAAATCCGGAGAGGGTCGGAATGTTGGTTCTCCACGCGGTTTCTAGATATATCGTGCTTGCCAGAACTAACGTGCGCCGCAAGACCTCTAGTTGAAACTGGGAATCATACATGACGTGCGTATTCAAACCGAGCGTTACGGGGCAGAGAAGAGAGGGAGGATACTGACAAAATCGGTCCATCGGGAGAGTCTATAGTCGCAATGTGACCGTCAATCTCCCGTTCGGCGTCGGGGCCTTTCCCCTCCTCGTCGTGTCTGGTAAACACACCCTCTCGCTCCACCTTCCAGTCCTTAACCCCGCTGCGCTTCACGAAATCGACGGCCATGTCCCAGGCCTCCTTGTCCGCCGCGTCGCCACTCTCGAAAACTTGCAATGACGCCCAGTTCCCTGGGTGGTCCGCGGGATCGGCCGCAAAGGTCAACTCGCGCATCAGAGAACTATACGATGTGTTGCGCTCCATCCAGAGGTCAGCTAAGTCGACAAGATGCATCTCGGTATTGTCTAGTAAGATTTGGCTTTCCGGACCGGGTGTTAATTGCACGAACAGTCGTTCGACCTTAGGCAAATGCTGGACTAGGACTTCGAAGTGAGACGAGAGGGGAAATATGGCGATGTAGTTGAAGTCAACGACGGTAGGCGGTATTAGAGGACTATCATTGGGGTGTTCCTCGCAACCAAGGAGAGCTCCCAGCATAGATGGCGGCCGTCGCAGGAAGAATTCGTATGTTCGGTAGACTCTGGTAGATGAACCTTCGTTGAGGAGTATAGAAGTCCAGGGACGAACAGTGAAGAGCGGGCATGCCGGTGGTTTTCTGTATCGGATTCCGGTAGAAGGACCTGCTGATACAGGTTGAGCCGCTCTCCTAGTATCGTGCTCCGGTGGTGAAAGTTGAAGATCGGATAGGTGTGTTTCTACCGACCTATCACGAAAAGGCCCTCTTGTGGTTCGGGCAAGTGAGAGAACATGATATGGGATACTGAACGACCAGGCATCATCTAAGAATAGCATCCGGGACATGAACGCAGCGAGCGTGGTAGGAGGAGCGACGATGGTAAATCTCAGAGGATCGATGACGGAGAAGAGCTGATCCCACAACCACTCAAGATCTACTGTCCGAATTTCGGGAGTCATATGTCTAGCATCGGCCTCCTTGTCTATAAAGTCCACGACTAGGGTAAATGTTGTAACGCCGCGATCCAGCTGGTTATCTTCTAGAAACCGTAGAAGAGGTATGGGGTTCATAGTAAAGGCGCGGAGTGAGGATATCTTGGGTCTCCATAAGACGTGACGGAATAAAGCAGGGAGCACCAGAATTCTCCAAGCCCTGCAGACAAGAGATACATTTTTGAGGCTCTGCAAAAGTTGAGGCTTAACATGCAACATGTCGTCGCTCGGCTGATGGCGAAGTCGCACTTGAGACGGAGCCGGGCCATCGAGGAAATCAAAGATGTGCAGCAATACTTCCGGAGGTATACGGTCCATGGCGATGGTAAGAAGAAACCCGATTCATAAGTTTGATCTTCTTGCTTTCTCGCTTTCCCAGCCAAGTGAACAGTAAAGAGGTGATCTTACTGATCCTCTGCCCTGAGCTTAGCCCCCGTAGCAACACGAATCGATTACTAAGACACAGCCGACTTTCAATTCGTGCTTAGGTAGGTAGGTAGGCAGGTAAATGCATACCTATCCAAGTATGACGAAGTATTATGTCAAGTTGAAGTCGAAGTTGATTTGTTCTCTTGTCTAAATTATGGATTATGAAGTATGAAGTATGAAGTACGGATGGTCGGGAATCGGCCAAGTGAAGCCGGCGGCAAATAGGTGGGAACGTGGGGGCTCATTGTTTGATATGGTAGTATAGCACATAGATGCATATACAGTGGATATTGAGCCCCGCCTTTTGAATATATAGCTCTGCTTAGTCGCATAAATATGTCGTCTCATGTAAAACTTGGGAATTTGAAAGCAGAACCTCAACTAAGTATATTTAGACGAGTAGCGTACTTGGAACTAGGAGTACTGGACCCAAGAAGGTAGGTATGCTCTTTTTGAGAAACTGGGTTCTCATCTGTCGAACAGTTCCCCGACCTAAAAGCAAAGTCAACATGGGCACGTACGTATCATCTTACCTTGGTGCCCTTATGATACGACCCCCTCAGTTGGCCGCACGTAGGAAGTGAGGAAAAATAAAAGAACTAATCAACCCAAGTAATAATATATTTATATATTATGTTTGTGCGTAATTATATGAACGAATAGTAGGCTAAGTACAAGCAAACATAGCGTCGCAGACATGTATTGCCCTCGACCAAATCGCTTCTATCTGAGGTCCCTAGTACTTACCTAGATGTATCCTAGATACCTAGTCGTTATAGGGAGAAGAGGATCCGGATAAATCACTGCTAATAGTCGTATGATCTATGTACCTATCTAGAGTTACTAGGTAGGTAGGTACGCATCATATAGATCACGGCCGAAATTAGAGACAATTTCTACATCACCACTGCATCCAAATACCGTCGACACCGCACGAGGAATCGCCATTATATTTTTTACATCAATCCGCAAGTCAGGAAGCAAAACTCGTATTTAGTATCATATTACTACGGAATATAACACTCTATATGCTTAAAACACGCAGAATGTTACAGCTGGAGGATCATGATGTTTACCTACTGGCGCCAGTAAGGACGTGTCTGCGTGCTAAAGTTGCAGAGTCAGCATTGACAAAGGCGGGGGCGTGCAGGGATCTTGGTTGCTAGATAGCACTCCGTGGAGAAAACGGGGAAATTATGGGCACAGAGAACGGCAATGAGAAGATGCGCCGTCTACTATGCACATAGTCGTGTTTTAGACGCACCTGTCGACTTCCCAACCTCTAACTAAGCTCCCCATAAGCCGAACATCCTAAGTCCCACTATACCATATCTAGTAAATCCACCCGCCGTGCTAGGTATATCATCGGTACCTACTTCTAATGCTAATGTAAACATATCCCTGCGCCCCTCATACGTCCTTCCCCCTCACCGTAGTCTACCCGGACGCTGGTAGTCACGATGCCCCTTATTTACTTCTCCGCAGCTCCCGTCGTGCCTCCTCACCCAATAGAGCCTGGGGGTAGAGTATCCCCGCTTGAACTTGGCAATGGAGTTGCCCAAGTAGATAAACGAGATGACGTCTTGTCTTCTCTACGGAACCTCCTACCTTTCGTTCTAGATGCTTTTATGACCTTTCCGCCCAGCAGGTAAAGTAAAGTCGACACCGCTCATCTTCCACATTCACCCGAGAGGATTCAACCAAACATTGGCCAACCGCTCCGTATCTTGATCGAGATGCCTGCTAACAAGCAAAAACCGCCATTCCGCGCTGAGCACTTAGGCTCGCTGCTCCGTCCTCCTGTGCTAAGTGAGAAGCGAATCCAGCTTGACGATAGGAAGGCGGTCGATATTGTCAAGGACGCGGAGCTCCATGCCATCGAAGACAAGTCTATCAATGATATCGTCAAGCTCCAACTAGATCTCGGATTCCATGCCATCAACGATGGCGAATACCGCCGTCACCAGTTCTGGGGGACCTTCTTCCCCAACCTCGACGGATTCGACGAGATTATGAACCCGGAATGGGAGATGTTCCGGATGTACGTGCCGGATACTGCTGCATTTAGTGAGTCTCTGAGGTGGGGGATGGTGCTTGTCGTGATTGTTGGTCGAGTGGGCTGACATCCTATATCTCTCAGCCGAGACGGGTCATAAGCCGGGTGAAACGATTGTCTGTGTCGGCAAGATCAAGCATGCCGGGAGTGCGTATCTGTCCGATTGGAATTATCTCAAGAAATTAGTCCCCGCCGATAAAGTAAAGGAACTGAAGATAACGCTGGCCGCTCCCGAATGGTAAGTAAGGCGTCTGTCCGAGACTCATTGATGCTGTGAGCTTAGCTTCGTCAACATTGAAATCGCTAATCGTCGGAATGTTGTAGGTATCATCTAAGATATAAGAAGGGAAGAGCATACCCGAAGGAGGTGTATGCTAATGACGCCGAGTACTTTGCTGATATTGCTAAAGCCTACCAAACAGTAAGTGAATTCTCTGCCTAAATCAACGTCCCATACCGTAACATGATACGTACCGTCTTCCCTCAATAATTCGCGATCGCTTAAGCCTCTCTCGCTGTAGTCATTGCTAATTCTAAACCCCCTAGGAATTGCAGCTTCTGTATGATAACGGCTGCCGAAATGTCACAATTGATGACCCGAATTTGGCTTGTAAGTGAAGTCCATAATGCTTGCGGTACTGGCAAGGAAGTAGATGCTGATCGAAGTTACGATCGTAGACTTCTGTGACGAGAAGATGCTGGCTGGATTCAAGGCCGATGGCGAAGATTCGGATGCCCTTCTCGACTCGTACATCAAGTTGTACAATGACTGTGTGTCGTCGCGCCCGGCTGATATGCACCTGGGAATTCATCTCTGCCGAGGAAACTTCGCCAACAGCAGACATTTCTCGGAGGGTGGATATGATCGAATTGCCACCAAGCTCTTCAATGACATCGACGCCGACACATACTTCCTAGAGTACGACACGGAACGAGCGGGAAACTTCGAACCCTTGAAGGAATTGCCGGCGCACAAGAACGTCGTGCTAGGTGTCATCACCAGCAAGTTCCCCGAGCTCGAGGACATCGAGGAAACGCGCAGCAGAGTTTTCCAGGCTGCTGATATCATCGCAAAAGGCGCTGGTCAGACGCGCGAGGAAGCTCTCAAGCGACTCGGCGTCAGCCCGCAGTGCGGATTTGCTAGCCACCATCTTGGCAACGCTGTAACACAAGATGACATGGTCGCAAAGTTGAAGTTGGTGAGGGAACTTGCAAACTCGATCTGGCCCGGCGAGCCTTAGAAAGCGATTGAAACCGTACGTAGGTACATATCCTTGAAATGTTACCGTCGCGAGTGGAAAGTGTTGGGCGCTGGTTAGTTGCTTATACGTCGAGTCAACGAGTTGTCGAAAATATGTATTCAACATGCAAGTTTGGAAGTTCGGGGTGGTACGGTGGGAAATAGAGAAAACCTGACACTCATCATATTTCACACAATCCGAGACCGGGCTGTCATAATTGAGCTGGCGCGTACAGTTTATGCATGTCGACGATATCTAATTTTCCCCTAATAGGCGAAATCGGTTACCTGTGCTACGTGCTAATAAATGAATGCGATTGATCTATAGGGAAATATTATAGTAGGAGTTTTATCTTCCAGATGAATGAATTGTGACGATTGATGCCTGCGATTTACTTTATAGCACTCGCACCCGTGCTGTTGCGAGATGTTGTAGGGTGTAGGTTGGTAGGTACCTGTACCTAGCAATTAAAATGGTGAAATCGAAGTTACCCCTGAAACTCCGAGATTCTAGTGGATTATCGTGTGCCTTGGCCAATTGGGGCCGAGTGATTGGATGAACCTGCCAACGGCCTTCAGGGGCATCAGGGGCTTACCTTGTTGGGTTCTAACGGGTCCAAGTTCCACTAAAATATCGTCAAATAGAAGTTGAGGCTTATCGTCTTACCGCCTTCACTTCACGTCGTCATATTCATCACCTGTTATCCACGACCGCCATCACCATTATTGTCCCTTCTTAAATTATTTTTAAGGAAAAGAATATATTATACTTCGTACACCAACATCATCAGCTAGTATGCCGGATAAGAAGACAGAAGTGCCTCCTGATGAATCCTTAACCTATAGCTCGGGGACTCATGACGGACCCCCGGATTTAAGACTTGTGCACTATAATGACGTCTATCACGTCGACCAGTCAAGTAGCGAACCGGTAGGAGGTGCCTCGCGATTCATGTCGCTCATTAAATATTATGAGGAAGATGGGAAATACAAGGGACAGCCAAACTTGGTGACGCTATTCTCTGGAGACGCTTTTAATCCTAGCTTGGAGAGTTCTGTCACTAAAGGTATGTATTGTGACTCAGTATGTGAAAGTCGACAAAATTACAGCATGTATTCTCGGCTGCATGTTTTTTTAGAATCTACACAATTGCTTTTTTCTTAACTTAGGAGCTCCGGCGTGAGTAAGGTCGACGGCTGAAGAATGGTAGACTAATTGACCAAATTGGCAGGTGATCACATGGTACCGCTATTGAACAACATAGGGACAGATGCTGCAGCTTTAGGAGTACGTATCACATCAAAATTCCCTAAGATACCTACCTAGGTAGGCAATCTATTCACAGCAGTTACTTATGCTACGAATAGAATCACGATCTTGATTTTGGAGTCCGCCAGTTCAAACATCTATCCTCTAAATGTAAATTCCCATGGCTCATCGCGAATGTGTTGGATCCCGCCTTGGGAGACTCGGTCCCCATCGGAAATTGCAAAAAGACCCATTTAATCACCGCTTCTAATGGCCTCAAGATTGGCTTGATAGGACTTGGTGAACGCGAATGGCTTGCTACCATTAACAGTCTGCCTCCCGATCTCATCTACAAGTCTGCCACTCAGACCGCCAAAGAGCTTGTCCCACAGTTACGAGCCGAAGGAGCAGATATTGTCATCGCCTTAACCCACATGCGGGAGCCGAATGACAACAAGTTGGCCGAGCAAACCGACGGTATCATCGACATCATTCTCGGAGGCCATGATCATTACTACAGCCACAGCCTCATTAAAGGGACACATGTCCTGCGTTCTGGAACAGACTTCAAGCAGCTGAGTTACCTCGAAGCTAGGCGGCGGGTAGATAACTCGGGTAGATGGGATGTCGATATTGTGCGTCGGGATGCCACGTCTGCCATCCCAGAGCACGGCCCTACCGTTAAGCTAGTCGAGAAGTTGACTGCGAGCCTGAAGACAACTCTCCAAAAGCCGATCGGCTACACAGCCGCACCTCTCGATGCTAGGTTTAGGACCGTTCGACTTAGGGAAAGCAACATCGCCAACTGGGTGTGCGACATCATGCGCCATTACTACTCTGGGGATTGTAGCATGATGGCCTCGGGTACTGTTCGCGGTGATCAGGTCTATCCTCCTGGTCCCATATTGTTAAAGGATATTGTAAGAAACATTTCGTTCGCTGCCAATCTATCTATCCGCTCGAGACACTAAGTAGATAGAACCAAAGGCTTACTGTTGTAACAGATGAACTGCTTTCCGTTTGAGGATCCTGTCGTGGTGATCAAGGCCACCGGCCAAGCTATCTGGGACGCCCTAGAGAACGGCCTATCTCAGTACCCGGCCCTCGAGGGACGTTTCCCGCAGGTGTCTAATATCACCTTTAAGTTTGACGGCCGGAAACCTAGCGGGTCGCGCATAGTATCAGCGACGATTGGCGGAGAGCCAATAGACATGGCTAGGAAATATGTCCTTGTGACTCGAGGTTATAGTCAGTAACATCGAGAGTTCTATTTTCCCCTTTCTAGCATGTCTCGGGGGTGAGAACTTCATAATTAAGCTTCTTAAGGAGCCAGTGCTCCTCGGATACTCTTAAAAGTTTAAACCCATTTCCTAAGGAAGAAATTATTAACTCTCGTTGTAGTGGCCCGCGGAAAAGACGGTTACGATAGCCTTTTGATAGAAGAAGAAGGCGGAAAGGCGGAAGAGATCGTGTCCGAAGAGAACGGAATATTGATCTCCATGATGCTTCGTCAGTACTTCATGTCACTCCGCGTGATGGGACAATGGAAATACTGGGGAAATAACAGTAAGGAAACCTCTTATTCATTCAGCAGCCTTGGGGGGGGGGGGGGGGGGGGGGGGGGGGGGGGGGGGGGGGGGGGGGGGGGGGGGGGGGGGGGGGGGGGGGGGGGGGCGGGGGGGGGGGGCGGGGCGCGCGCGGCATGTTGATTCGTCATTTATTCATGACACTCCGGGTTTTGGGAAATTGTAAATACTGGTTAAATAACATTATTTAAACCTATTATTAATTCCCCCCCCTCCCCCCCCCCCCCCCCCCCTTCCCCCCCTTCACCCCTCGGCTTCGCCTATGCTACCGCCGAAGATCCGCTAACCTAGCGCTAAATATCGTATCGGAGCGAGATATCTGCCATCCCGAAAACATTAACGAAGCTGTGTAGACTAACATATTGCAGTGGGCCGGCATTGGAATAGTGTTACTAGCAAGGTCAACGAGACCCACGCCCATCACGACCCTACGGCGAGTCCCGTAAGTCCGACCACGCGGACAAAAGCTTCGGGCTGGGACAACTGGACCCCACAAAAGATCCGGGAGCGGAAGGCGTCGATAGTCCGGGCTGATGAATCTGATGACGAAGACGAAGACGAAGATAAGAGCTATGATACTAAGGGAGGCTTCATCGGCGAGATCGAGGCAATCGATCGAGAGATGCAGGTCATGCGCCGGGTCTTCGCCAAATGGGCGCGGATCGCCAAGGTAGAGAGCCGCCTTGGAGAGGAGCTGAAGGACGGCGAGTTCGAGGTCGACTGGACCAGGGCTATCGCACCGAGAGTCGAGGGGCGTATCATCTGCGTCGGCGGCGAGCAAAAATAAGAGGCTATAACTCACCTCTCGATGGCTGCGGAAAAATAAAGGGTGTCATGATAGAGATGATTAGTATGAATTTATGATCCTCGGGAAGATAGATGGAAAATAGGTAAATAGGGCTTATATAAAGCGGATCCATCTCAATGCTATAGCTAAACCCCGTGAAATTTTATCTAGGTAGGTACCCAGGTAGTAGGTGAGGCAGGAAATCCTTACTTCCATTTCTCTACCTACTCGTCCCTAGGTAGCGACCATCATAGGCGGATTTCGTGGGTTCTATATTTCTCGATACCTATTATGATAAAGGTGGAATTAAAGCTACCTAGGTACCTTGTAGGACAAGTAGATGCCCCAAAATAGGGGTAGCGCAAGAGCCAAGCTAATGATACGTTGGCTCAGTGTTACCATGCCGTAATATTGCTGTTCTGTCCATCGTCTTTCCAGGAACTCGACCTTATTAGAGAAATAAAGTACCTAGGTATATTCCCGATCAATGGATGGGGCATATTTCAAGTTTAGCGCCGTTAACATCTTCTAAATCACCGGGAGAGCGAAAAGTTTCGATAGGCCTAACTTAAGCATGAAATGTTCGAATTGAATTTATTATCGCCAGAAAAAGTGATATACAGTGCGACGCATTTAACAACAATGTGCGCGCATCACATAGCGTCAATCATATACAAGCATCAATAAGTCATCCCCGGCCAGCCCCTAATCACCCCTTAGCCCAACCCCATCCATCCGTTCACCTATCCCCCAAGAACGTGCGGCCAATCCCTTGGGCACGATCATCGTAATATCACAAGCGCCCTTGCAATACGTGTTATTTACAAGTCCTTGCTAGCCCAGCCAAGTCTCGGGCTTCCCGTAGACTGGTCGAAGACCACGAAAGCAGCCTTGAGAGCGACGTCACCGAAGATGGAGAAACCAATACCGTCGTCGGACTGGATACCTCCGAAGCAAGTCGTGTCGTCAACTGGTGCGTAGTTGATGAACTCGCCGGGAATGGTGAACTTGGCGCCTTCGACACCGAAGACGAAGTCGGGAGGGGTGGTGGAGCAAGGGAAGGTGTATCCGCCCTGGGTGCTGTCGAGCTTGGAACCAGTCACCTTCTTGTAGTAGGCGGTCACAATAGAGTCCGGCAGAAGAGCCAGAGTGGTGCCGGTGTCGGCAATGCCGTCGAAGGACGTGCTCTTGAAGGCCCCGGTGCCGATGCCGTAGCCAGTCGAGCTGAAGCTCCAGAAACCCTGGCTATTGTCCACGTCCGTATAGGTGATGGCACCAGTATACTTAGAATCGTCAATGACACCGAAGTCATAGGTACCAGCTATTTGAGGTATTAGCAACTTATACAGACACCGGGATTCGTGGGTTGAGGGGCAAGGGGCAACCTACCAGTGTGGTACTTGAGGTCAGCAGTCCAAGCCGCAGTATCTAGGCTAGACGCAATGTTGTCGAAGAAGGTCTTCTGTGCCTTGGGCTCCACCGTGTTGATGCTGCTGAAGGCAAGGCCTAGGAGACCGTCGTTGTTGGTGTCGCTCTGGAATTCCGAGGAAACCTTGGACGCAGCCTCGACGGCCTGGCTCTTGTACGTAACTCCTCCGACGGTAACTGTGTCGGTGTACACGGTACCGCTGGACGAGCTGCCGTCGCCGTAGGAAATCTGCCAGGTAGCGCCGCTAACCTTCTTAGCGCTGGTGCTCTTGCTGGGAGCGTACTGAGTCTGTCCGCTGACGGAGCTGGAAGAGAGCAGAGTGCTGAAGACCCAGAGATCTGAAGAGCCGGAGTCGAAGTCCAGGTTGAGCTTCTGGGCCGGAGTACCGATCGAGACGGGCGTCAGGTACTCGGTATCGTATTGCTCCGGGGTGGTCTTGACGCTTCCGCTGCTACGTCGGGCGAGCTTGAAGTCGGCCACGGTCTTTGCGAGCCCTTCCGGTACCTTGGCACCGTACTTAAGGTAAGTCCTGGCCATCTGAGCGGGACCGTGGGCCTTGAAGTTGGTGTTGTTAACCTGAGGGACGGAGAAAGTCCCGACCTTGGTCGTGGGGGGAGTGGGAGTTGCGGTAGCAAGACCGACGACGGCGGCCGCGACGGCGAGTTTACCAGCTGAGCCAACCATTTTGAATATATAGAATATACAGTGCTAACGATGAGTGGTTTCAAAAACGAATGAATACAGCGAGAGACAATGAGTGTTATATATGTTCAGAGAAGCTTGTCGGTGGTGTTGGCAGTTCGAGATCTCCTTGCGTCGAGGGATGTCGAGTAGAATGTTTGTCTCCAAGTCGGCTGGGCAAACAGGTATTTATAACTGAAGGCCGAGAGGGTTGCGATCGCGAACAAGACAGAAAGAGTAGGTGAATTAGAGATGGAGCAGGGAACTAGCCTAGGGGTCCGCTGATCTCCTAATCGACGACCGAAGCAGCTGCACTTACAGACTTAGTAGGGCAGTTATGGTTATCGAACCTGAGCTACCCCCGTTCGAAGTGGGTTTCCTGGGATCATAGCTGCCGTTACGGGAAAGATGCTATAGCAAGTAATACGGAGGAGATCAATCACGTCTTTTAAATCGGCCTTTAGCCCATCTTGATCGACTCAGGCTGTGCGAAGGGGGGGGAGGCCGGACAGGGCTCTGGTTTGTGGGACGCGGCGGCTTGGCAAGCAGATCTGAACCAGCAAAATTAGAACAACTAGCCCCGAGTTTCGCACTGATTGGTTAGCAGTTTTGATATGCTTAATTCGTCGTCCAACGACGGACGGACTCATCCCACCCCTCCTGGGAGAACCCTCCAGGTTTCTAATTCTCTATGCCGTCGCGCGTAATTCCCGTTGGCCTCCCCCGTCTTCACCTGGCGCGGATCGTTGGCTGGCTAACTATGCTTTCCTCCCTCTAGTCCTGCAATCATGTCATATCATGTCATGTCCTATCCCTCGACTATACCACCCCGACCGGTCATGGATCTTCGGGACCACCCTCGGAAGCATGTGAGAGACGCATTCGGGGACCGGGCTGGAGAAGGCGGTGATTTGATGGATACGAAAAGATAGAGAGATGAAAGGGGACGGGACCGCATGGATCATTATTGTCGTTAATGTCTTACAACAGGCTTCTCTAGAATATCTTAGACCAACCACGTTGGGCATCTCTGAACATAGCAGTAAGTTAGAATGCGGACTATGGCACCATGGCACTATGCAACGCACCCTGCTGACTCGTGCGTGGTTTAGCGCGGTTGGACATGCCGTACAGCGTTGGAGATCTGCGCAAATAATGCATTGTTCCCCTGCTCTATATGTACCTATACCTACCGGGCTCTACGGGCTGTGGTGGCGTTTCAGATAGGAACCTACACCACACCACTTTGGCACATGCCGTGGGGGGGTTAGGCTGTGCGGGATACAGCTCGTTATTGATCGAAACTTGGCGTTTTTTGGCAGGTCGTCGGTATCACTTGATCTCTTGGCTGGTGAACCATCGACCCCGTCTACGACAGGAGGCACACCACATGCTCGTCGAGTGAGACCTCAGCTGGGACTCTTGGAAATAAAATAAAAACAAGCCTTTCCAAGCCCTTTCCCCGGATCTTGGCTGCTTGATCCGTTGGCATCGTGTGTTTTCGCTAAAGAAAATGACGTAGGTGTCTCTCGTCGATGCATTGTACAACCGTTACCACGACAATTACTTACCCACTCGTATTATTATTGTCTTACCTGGTGTAGGTAGGTAATATGTAAATTGTAATAAGCTATAAGTCATCCGTTGTAGATCTCGCGCTTGTTAGCCCTAGTCTATACGGATCCGTACTAGAAATGTGTTAGCAGCACGTGCTAGTGGTAGAAGAACCCAGCAACAATAATTCCAAAATCCCAAGAGGTAAAAGGTATGCAAAAGGTAAAAGATGGATGAAAGACGAAAGGTCCCGACCGAGAGGTTCAGGGGACGAAAGAAAGGCACAAGCAATCCGAGGCCTGTGATAGGGCAGAGTACACACTTACTCAGACCCCTACAATTAATGACAGAAGCCTATCTATCTCTTGATTCCCCAGTTTCGCCACATATGATCGTCACTGCGCCGCGCATTGATTGGATCTTGCGGAATTCATGCATCGACCTAGGAACCCCCCAGTCATCCCCAGTCACCTCGGATTCCTCCTATCGGAATTTTATCTCGAAAGATCGACACTATTTTTAAGCTATGAAGGTAGGTAAATACCTAGTTAGGCTACCAACTTACATATCGTATCGGTAACATGAGGAGGTAGGTAGATAGGTAGGCAGGTAGGGAGGCAGTAGGCCGCCGAGGAGAATCAATAAAGCCGTTTTCAACAATGGATCGCAACGCCATTCGGCCAGCAATGACATTGCATGCTTCAATCTAACAATGACTACATGCACCTACCTACCTATTCGAGGAGTTCGCCGTACTAGTACGCAGTAGGTGTCAGTGCCTGATGACAGCCCGTAGCCGCATCGACAAGCCCTAGGGTCTTTGCGATCCTAGCAACGTTAGACTTGGTCAAACCGAGGACGATATTAAGGCGCGGCACGCACTGGCAAATCGGATCGGCTTGAGCGAACGGATCGGGCAAAAAACCCTAGGAGCAGAAAATCGCAGCCGCCGAGGACCATGTACATAAGTAAATGACTAAGATGTTTAAACATAATGCCATCCCATCCCATCCCGGGTTCTATTTAATGCTCCTTCGTTTCCGAGTAACGTAACGCATAATGAAACTAAACGCCACTGGGGGCTGCGCCGGCGTACCCACGGGAGCTAGAACCTTTCTACAACGAGTTTCCTAACCCGGACACCGCCTAGCTGACCAAATCACTTAGTAGGTACCCAAAGCCGAGGGAATATCAAGCACTAAGGACAAGCCACATTTTAAGCATTATTCTTAGACTGGTAGGTAGATTACCATTTCGCCCTAGTGTACCTGCATGTTAAGACATTAATGGATCGCATAGTAGAGCCTCCTCCGGCAAGCGGCGGCCCCGTGCATTAATATGCAGTACCGTTGCTAACTTCGGCCGTCTCCGAATACAAAATACTGATATGAGAATATTCAGACCAATAGGACTTAATTCAATTATGTGCGTTATTAATAATTGGAGTTGAAAAGAAGCCAAGTTACTATCCACTGATACTGTAAGAACGCCACCAGAACTTGAAGCCAGAAAATAGCCTACCTATCCATACATATTCTGTCCTCTATATGGTTCTCGGGGTGGTAAAGGTCTCGTATAAAAGCCCCCGTATATACCTAGGTAGGTAGGTATGTGCCGATATCATCAAACGAACCAATCACATCGTGGGAGCCGCACCTGCAATTGCCCCTGATCCCCGGAGTGAAGAAGCGGGAAGCTAAGTAAGGACTTACTTATATTGGGTATGTCGCCGAAAAGAACAGTGTTCTAGAAGCAGAGACAGCATCTAGCATGTTTCTAGGGTAGCGATAAATCGTAAATGTTAGAGAGCCGATGAATTTGTAGAAATTATGTTGAAGGTATGTAAGAAACATACCTGTACCAACCCGTACCTAGATACGAACTCATTCACCACTTGATTTGCATTTATCGGCGAAAGGAGTAACACAGTAAATGATCGTAATATACCTAAGTAGGTACTTAGTTTAATAACAGACTGCTACTCTTTTAGAACCTAATATCGCAAATCATCAAGTATGTTGCCCCGTAAAATATAGCGTCGCATTGCTATCTCTTCTAGGTAGGTGGACTTCCACTCGGAATCTGATCACACAGCCTGATTCCTTGATCCGACGACACATTCTACATAGACTCGAACCCGTACTATTAGTTAATCAGAATTCCAATCGGCCTTCCTCTTCTGTTACTACTCTTTATCGTACTTTCACTGCATTTCCTACACTCTTCGTGCTTCACGCTCAATCCAACCTCCCGTGTCCGTATTAGCTAGCGCGTAGCGTGATGTCTTCTAACCGCGTGTCTGTACCTATCACTTCTTGGAGATTAGAGCATTTGGGGTTCCCCTTCTCGTATGTACCCGTGGTGAAGGCATAGATTTTCAAATATCGTACTTTCTTGTTCAGTTGGATCTTTCGAGGGAAGCTAGCCTAGCGTAGTTTCACGGGCCAATATACTGTTTTCGAAGCTTTTCAGCCATGGGGATGTTGTTGAGTGGTAATTCACGAGCTGCTTAGTGTAGTTGGGTGAAGAAAAGAAGGCATAATATCTTCTGTGACAAGGGAGATATCATATGCACATACATGGATGCACAAAGAGTCATCCTCTCGTTTTTATGGTAAATAAGTAAGTGTTATAAACCTAAATAGGTACCTAAATTGAGTCATTGATGTGTTTCTTACTGGTAACTTGATTCCCATTAATATTCCGTTAGATTAGGTACCTGCAGCTTGACTGAACGAGTGCTCTCCCGATGGAATGGAACCGTTGTGTGTTGGTAAAAATGCTATTATATTTAACCCGATGCTCAGGAATGTATAATAAGGATTATATAAATTGGAAGTTTTATCAAATGTTAAATATTTCACAAGTTTCTGTAAAGTATATCTGGGTAGGTACGAACCCCGGTAGGTTGAATATTATTAAAGGTCTGGCCTGCCGGATATCTAGTCGTTGAAGGTCTGGTCGGAACGGGCTTCGGCCCATTAGAAGCTTAGTCCGTTAGGAGAAGACCTATTGGTGGATGATTTTAGGATAGCGAAGAAAAGTGCTTGATCTATATGCATACAGCAATCCTAGGTAGATAGTTCTACATCACTTTAGGTCTTGGAGGCCCAGCTAATCTAGGCGAGACTTGAACCGAAGGTGTCACGGCCAGGCTGGTTACCCTACTAAATGCAAAGAGTCTCTAGTTACGTCGTAGAGGCGAAAGGTACCTATACATAAATTACTGTTGGTTGGGGGAAGGGTAGCACTGAGTATATCTCTAATACTGCGAGATGTCCTTTTGCTACAATCCGGGATTCTTCACTCACTTTCATGGTGTTAGAAATCTCTTGTAACTTTTTCTTCCCGTACTACCATCTTGCCTTGCTCCAGCCTTTCTGAATCCCCCAATTTAGTTATGCCATTGTGTACCTAGATTTTCCTAGCTTAAGAGTCTTTGTTAGGAAGATCCATCATGTAATATCCAGGTTACGGGATACTGTATAGGTAGGTACTTAGTTGAGTAGGCAGGTAGGTAGGTAGGTAAGTATTGATATGAATTGGCATATGAACCTGCGGCTCGGGGTCGAGTTGAGCTATGGCTTGGCCCTTATTCCCGAACATGAAAAATGGGAAAGGTCTGATAATACCAAATAGCCATCCCGTCCTATATTGATGATACCGATCCTAATCAATGATAACGTTGAAACCTCCTGTGTCATTTGCTCGACCTTAGATTAGGTAAATCTCCATTACCTGAAGTCTCACAATCCGTATCGTTCGTGATTGTAGCGACGCTATCTACGAGAATGAGACTATTTCTCTAAATCCAACCTAAATTATCATCACAAAATCAAAATGCCGCGCTCTTTTCAAAATTAAACATGATAAAAATCTCGGCATTTACTTGGGCCTGAGATAATCAGGGGTTTTATAGTGCGTGGATGTGATAGCGTAAAGAAAATACAATGAGTAATACAATATAAAATAATAAACTACTTATAGGTAGGTAGGTATTTGGGTATAACTGAGATGGGAGCACGTTAGAAGATCCATACCTCCTTACGAGGTAAGCATGCGGTGTCAAAAGAAAGGGATAAGAGGTATGTCAATATAAGTGTACACAAATGAGTAGTTAGGTTAAGTACTAACGAAGACTAGCCATCTACTCAAACTTTGTCATGTTCTGGCACTTTTGCAGTGCCCACACTGGCGTTTGATGGTCTCTGGTCAGTTACCTTCGATAGTAGAATAGAGGCATTAAACCCCGATAACGGTAGTGCTAACATTACTAACTACCTCGTCACGGGTGCTGCCGTGGGTGCGCTTGCAATAATACAAGATGAGAAGCCAAACTCGAGCATAAAGGTATAAATATCAAACATTGGCCACTGTCGATACATTCATAGCAATAAAAAGTGCCTATACTAGCATAATAAATAATTATATAGTGTATAAAAAAGGAAATCCTCGCATGGTTATCTTCTGCCTCACATTAAACTCTAACCTAGTTAAACTCTAGGTAGCTTAAACACTCACCTGGGCTTTTCTGAGATGGGCAGTAGGATTTTAAAGGTTAACATCGCATCTTGATCGATATTAAAATTTAAACCTCCTATTCAATCAATTAGGTAAGTTTGATGGGATTCATTGTTATATTTAAGCTTCCGAATTTATCATGCTATAAAAGGTTGTCATTTCCTTCATCATTTTCATGTGTTTGAGGCTCATTCGATACCTAGGTATGTATCCTTTATATATTGATACCTGGGCATCTGATAGGCACCTATCAACTATCTACAAGGAATTAGTATATTAAGTGGCAAAGTAATTAGTTACCTACTTAGGTGGAAAAAATAAGTCGAATTTTTCGAGTTCCCCCCTTTTCTTTCCCCCTTTTTAAATTTAAGTCAGAATATGTTCCCTCTCTGCACTTGTTGAAGTTCGAACCTGATTTTCCGTTGTGGTTTATATATCAGTATTCTTCTAACTAGCCAATCCGACTTCAATGGCGTGGTCTTCACAAGAAAGCCTAATAATGACACTCCGATAAAGACTGACCACATGATGAGTATGACTTGAACGTGAACCGATATTACGGACGCCATTGCCCATCCCGATAGCGTAAGTGTAGGATCATGTAAATGATTTAAGGCTAACGATGGTACTAGGAGGCGAGACGAAAAGTTAAGTTGATTATAAAACTACCTAGGTGATATCATATAAAGACACCTAATGACCAGTCCTAGCACATCTATCACGATCTGCCCTCAACACTTAATTAAAGCATACAATCTTCCTAAAGTCCTTCTACTAAAGATCAAGCTATTATGCCGTAATCTTGATGAATGCCGTAGTTTCATTTGCGCTCAATGCCTCGCCGGTCACGGGGTCGGCGCTGTTGGGTCCTAGAAGCCGTGCGTAGTAATAGTCCTGGCCGCTAGAGCCAACATTTGCCGCCTCATACTTGAGACCCCACGAGGTGCTAGTGTTATAGCTTCCAAGGAACACACCGTCTTGCTTCACATCGCCGACGTAGTGCTCAAAGATCTGGGGCGTCTCGCCATCGATCTTCCACATCAAGGCCGCGTCGTACGGGTAAGACGAAATCACCAAAGGAATCCATTGGTAACTTGTCGGTGCCCCGGCGGCTGTCAAGTCGGTCGGCACCCAACCTTGGAGTTCACCCGCGTCACACTTCAAGGGATTCTTAGCGATATCATTGCGAGTAGGGAATGTGATCTGCGGCAGTTTATTAGAATAGGGTTATGACAACCTCGGATGTAAGTACTCACGGAACCCCATCGCAAACTAGGCTTGGTATCGGTGCTAGGGTTGAAGGACACTGAGTAAACGGAGGTGTCGCTGAATCCTTCAATGGCAACATTGTCGCTATCGACTAATTGGATAGTCCATGGCCCGGCTGTGTCCGTTGAGGCGTCATATCCGGGGTAAGATGAACAGTCCTCGGAGGGCAAGACATTTGCAGTCACATCCGGGGTTGCACCAGCGAACGGGGCAACGGCAAGGAGAGAAGCGAGAGCGAGTTCGGTGAACATCTTGGCAGGTTATACCTAGGTAAGCTTTCAAAAGAGCACGAAGCGAATAAAACAACGAGTGAATAAGTGCTTGACGACCTCAAGAAGATGAAACGAAAAACTAGTGGGAAAACGACAGTATTTATTTTCTATCAACCCCTGAAAATAGCTGAACTGAATTTCTATCTAATTACATTATACTAGGCAGTATGTGAGGCACAGCACAAAGCTGAATGCCCATGCGAACCGATTCCCAGGCATTTACTAGTCTAGACCATAGGGCTCGCTTGGATCTGAAGTTCCAGTGCATGAAGAAGTGGAACAACTCGGCGAATATGAGATTAGTGCCAATATGGAATATCTCAGGGGTATCTATTTAAGCTTAGTTTGGCTAGGCCTGATTGGTTATCGTCACGGATGCCTGTCGTGAAGCTAGACTGATCCGGAACGAACTTATAATTTCGCTTCGTAAAGCAGGCAGATGCGCAGGCAGGATTTGAGGCTCGGCTGTACCGATCATACCATTATTAAAAAATATAATAATATAATAGTATGTATGCGCACACATACGATACCTAAGGTAACTACATATGCAATCCTTATATTGATATCTATCACCAGACACCATCACGCCAATACTAGGATGGATGACTCTTCAAGATGACCGCACCAAATAATTCAATCAGCTAATTCGTAAAAGCTCGAGACCATCAGTTCATCTTAGAAGCGGCACAAACAGGACTGTGTACGTACGTCGCCCCTAGTTCATCAAACCCTTTAACCTAGTTAGAGAATAACATTTATATAATACCTATGAAACTGCAATTAACAACACGATTGTTATTTTATACTGATCAAAGATAAGAGTTTCGCGAGTAGCTGCAAGTGCTATTGTTACGGGAAAATGTGGGACTCATTGCCAGCCATACAGCTACAGTGGTATATATACGTGACAGCTATGAGACATACTCTTATACTATTTTCGCAGCTCTCAACACTGTGTGAGTCTTTGATTTATTAATCCGTAAGATACCTAAGAATGGTATTTCACTTTACAAGGCAGGTACTTACGTAGGTAATAGTATGTTTATCACTTAGCTAGGAGATGTAGAGGCGTATTGCAATCTGATTCCGTGAAACTTGACGCTCGCCACATCTTATACGAGGTGTTGCACATGATAGCTAACTCCTTATAATAGGGATAAGGAACCCTATCCACAAGCCTTTCTCTCATCTAACTAGTATCCTAAGTTGGTCTCCGTAATGCTCTACAATACTCCGGATAGTATCCCGATTGCTCCGAGTCAAGGACTGCAACGGCTTCTGCACCCCGCACGAGAATATTGCGCGGATCAAAGTCATTGTGCGGCTTGACGATCTTGTAAAATCATATGACTATTCGTAGTCGCACGGAGTATATCGTAGAGCTTAAGCATCTATGGGTCGTCTCGACCGGTGGTCCACGTCTGAACGAGCACGCGGTTGAACGCCTCTTCATCGATGTACGCTCCGTAAGCACCGGAGTCATGCGTGAAGTACAAGTCTTCGCAAGCTGAGGCGTCAATACCGATGATAAAAGAGCAGCTAATATTGCAGAGCTGTGCGAAATGGTGACGGAGTTGACCCGTGATGATTCTTTCTCCTCTTGTACCAAGCATGATCCAACCTCTCACCTTCGATATACTCTATTAATATCCGGAAATGGCCTCGGCAAGACGTATGGTCGATCCAGATTTGACTATGGTCTTATCAGCTAGGCGATAATAAACACAATAGAATCGCCCATAGCAAATCGCGCAAGACAGTTCTTATTTCGTAACGATTCGTCCTATGCTGTTATTTTCATAGAGAGACGATAGTTTTCCCTAGAGAATGGTGGATAGGTGAGACTTTTAAGCCCAGGAAGAAAAGGTCTAAATAATACCCTCTTCCACATCTCTTTTCGGCAGCAAACGTGATATTTCAACATTCTATCCTTTCCTATTTGTAATGACGTGAGAGTATTATCGAGAACTCTATGAAGGTTCTATAGAGATTTCACGGTATGTGTCTACGGTACATGCTAAAGTAGGGATGGGGTGAGTAGGGGAATGCCAAGATATGATGACATAATGTGGGGCAGCGTCATATCTAGGTACATAGGTACATAGTGCACAGATACATACATGCATCTAACATGCATGTGGGACCGTCTTGACCAAAGATCTTCCAATCTTATCTCATCAACATTTATGTATGTATGTACATAGTCCATCTAGATTTACATATGTACATACCAAAGCTAAGCTCAACAGAACCAAGACAAACCTGAGGGGTTCCAACTATCGCATCTATAATCGATCAATTTCCAACTTCGCAATGTCGGACACGACTGCGGCTACGGGTGATGGATCGCATCCGCAAAAGATTTCGGTCCTCTTTGTCTGCTTGGGCAATATCTGCAGGTCTACTATGGCAGAAGGTGTCTTCCGGTCCATCGTGAAAAACAGGTCGTCTCCGTACTACAACCTCGTCGACAAGGTCGACTCCTGCGGGACAGGTGCGAAGATCTACCTTACGAAACTCCCGCGTCTTGAGACAGTTCGTGCTAATAACAGTGTGATATAACAGGTGGGTACCACACTGGCGACGAACCCGACTCGAGAACCATGTCGACCCTCGCAGACCATGGCATCACGAACTATACGCATGCGGCACGTAGGGTTAGTTCGAGAAATATGAAGAGGTCCGGCGTAGTATAAACGAGGAAAACTAATAAATCATCGTCTTCAGGTTCGAGATAGTGACTTCCGCGACTTTGATTACATCTTTGCGATGGACAACGGGAATCTGGAGGATCTTGAGCGGTGGAAAAATAGAAGCCAGAAGTTATCTTCGTCTAAGGCGCAAGTGATCTTGTTCGGGGAGTTCTCGGGCACGGGTCGTAAAGAGGTGGTGCAGGACCCATACTACGTCGGTCGTAACGCATTCGAGAAGGCGTTTGAGCAATGCAATAGATTTTCAACAAACTTTTTAGAACAGAAGTTCCCCGGCGTCTCTAGAGTCTAGGACGACCGCGTAAACTCTGATGATACCAGTATTCTTAGATTAGGTTTTCATAGACCAGCAGATAGAGGAGGTTATGAGCACGAATTGAAGCTCATATACAATGAGCCAGATGAGATGACTTTCTGAGAAAGGTGTCCTATTGAATATAAGCACGAGATTAGTTTCATGAGACATCGACAATCGTTTCGTATTAGACTAGATACGATTCTAGCTGCAAGAGTTAGGTTCTAGTATAATTAGGATGACAAAAAAGCGTTGCGATTTGTCGTCATTTTACGAGTCGCCTACCACTAGGTACTAGTCAATATTAATCTATTTACAGAGCAAACCAATGAGACAATAAAGAACTTGGAAGTACCTTGGGGGCCGAGCTAATTATCCTCAGCCTCAGCTCAGCCCCTAATATAGTGGGGTTTACTTCTAAGGTTAGCATACGCCGTACGGCCATTCCCGCTCCGCCGGGACAGTTTATGAGGTATTAGGAGGTAGGTAGGTATGTAGGTAATGTTCCGCGCGCCTAGAGGTAAGTATGTACGTATGGACGTTTCCCCTTTTCGTCTTCAATATTAGAGCACATTAAAAGCGCGGCTACGAAGGCACAGAGTGATAGTATGTAAAATTACTTTTCGGTTCAGCCCAATCAATGGCCGGCAGTCGGCGCTTATAAGGCTAACCGGGCTCAGGCGAGCAGGGGGCTAGGTACACTGGCGCTATCTTGGAACGGAATTGGTGGGTCTGGTCTCGAAAGCGGCCAACGACAATGGGGGAACATCCCACATAGGTACCTAGGTACGGGGCAAGTTGCGAGTTGCAACTGGCAACTGCCTAGGTACTGCCAAACTGCCCAGACTGCCCTTGCGGCGCGCGCCCCTCCATCTCCACTTTAGCATCTCCGTCCCTTAGCCAAGAACTTGTTCCAAGGACCTTACAACGTCAGATTTCCCCTCCTTCTACTCCCTCGAACCGACGATTGCTTCGGGGTTGTTTGAGTTACACGCACCCGCAGCGCATAAGCACCAGCCTAAGCATAAGCATAAGCAGAATCAGAAGCAAGCAAAGGAAAAGGAGCCTTCTTTTGTCTCTTATCATTTCTTTTTTCCCAGTCTTCTAGTCTACTAGTTAGTCACTTGCTTGTCCCTCTTATTCTTCTTATATTACCCCTCGGAGCTATATCGCTTTCGCCATCGACATCGTCATCACCAATCAGTTTGCTTAACAGCCTTGTCTAGGTGCTTATAGGTTGTCCTTTTTAAATAACAACCGACGTCCAAAACGTCCATAAGCTTCGCTTACCTCCCTTGCTCCATACACAATCAATACATCATCTCGCTTTGACTCTCGTCAGCTTCGTCATAGTTACTATATCTTGTTTAGAAAATCCACCGAGTCCTTTGTTATAGACAATACACTCTAACTAGTATCCAACAAACACTAAATAACCTAGCTTTGGTGGGAAACGCACCAAGTCGAAATAGCTCGAGTCGCAATTCGACCTAACTACCTAATTCCAACGTCGTCCAAGCGCGAACCCTCAAACCCGCAAACAGCGTCCTATAGCACCTATAATATCAGAGATCCCCAAGCCTGGACATCGCAATGGCCGACCTACAGGGACGTAAGGTCTTCAAGGTTTTCAACCAAGACTTTATCGTCGACGAGCGGTACACCGTTACCAAGGAATTAGGACAAGGTGCTTACGGTATCGTTTGGTACGTGCGCCACTCGTGATACTTATCTGTCTAGCGACTAGTTTCTAACCGTCGACCTGTCACAAATAGCGCTGCCGTTAATAACCAGACCAACGAGGGCGTCGCCATCAAGAAGGTCACCAATGTCTTCAGCAAAAAGATCCTGGCCAAGCGCGCCTTGCGCGAGATAAAGCTCTTGCAACACTTCCGAGGCCATCGCAACGTAAGATATCACTCTATCCTCACAAGTTCCACATTCATATACCTTAAGGCGGTTATAATCATAGATCCGGGTGCTAACTCGCCTTGGTTTTTTTTTTTTTTTTAGATCACATGTCTTTACGATATGGATATTCCTCGACCAGAGAACTTCAACGAGACATATCTATATGAAGGTACGAGATCGGCTTGTATTTCTCTTGCTTGTCATGCTCACTGCCCGATGTTATAGAATTAATGGAATGCGACTTGGCTGCGATCATCCGTTCAGGCCAACCGCTTACCGACGCCCACTTCCAATCATTCATCTACCAGATCCTCTGCGGCTTGAAGTACATCCACTCCGCGAACGTTTTACACAGGGACTTGAAGCCGGGTAACCTGCTCGTCAACGCCGACTGCGAGCTGAAGATTTGCGACTTCGGCCTCGCCCGCGGCTTCTCGGTCGACCCCGAAGAGAACGCCGGCTACATGACCGAGTACGTCGCTACACGATGGTACCGCGCGCCCGAGATCATGTTGAGCTTCCAGAGTTATACCAAAGCTAGTGCGTAAAGACGTCGAAACCTGACCCTAATTGCAAGCGATTGACATATTACAGTTGATGTCTGGTCTGTGGGATGCATCCTCGCGGAGCTCCTCGGAGGACGACCCTTCTTCAAGGGGCGCGATTACGTCGATCAGCTCAACCAGATCCTCCATATCCTCGGAACCCCTAACGAGGAGACCCTCTCGCGAATCGGTTCTTCGCGCGCCCAGGAGTATGTTCGAAACTTGCCCTACATGGCCAAGAAACCGTTCCCTACCCTCTTCCCCAACGCCAATCCGGACGCGCTCGACCTTCTCGATCGCATGCTAGCTTTCGACCCTTCTTCGCGTATCAGCGTCGAGCAAGCCCTGGAGCACCCTTATCTACACATCTGGCACGACGCATCCGATGAACCCGACTGCCCGACTACCTTCAACTTCGACTTCGAGGTAATCGATGACGTCGCCCACATGCGGGAGATGATCAAAGACGAGGTGTTCAGATTCCGACAGCTGGTCCGGACAGCTCCGGGGAGTACGGGCCAGACCGCCGGACAGCAGGCGGCGGCAGGCCAAGTGCCAATGCCCAGCGGCGGGAATTCTCAATGGCGCGCCGAGGACCCGCGGCCACAGGAATACCTAGATCAGATGGGACTCGAAGGAGAATTGCAGGGTGGCCTAGATGCCGGCGGTAGAAGATAGAATCTCTACCTCGAGCGTGTTTGGGCGGAGGCAGAGGCAGAGGCAGAGGCAGAGGCAGAGGCGGAGGCGGCGGCGGCGGCGGCGGCGGCGGCGACCAGGGCACATTCAACCGAAGCGGAGAAGGGAAAATACCGAAGTTTGCCAAGGCGGTTTAGCTGCTACAACGAGAAGATCCGCAGAAAAGAATATCTCTATTGGTGACGTACCGTCGAAGCGCGTTCGGCTACGTGCCTATCCGGGGATCGTCTATTTTTGGAACGGACAAGGTAGGTAGAATTGGGCGACACGCCCACCAGGTGAAATGCTACCTCAGCGAATGGGAGGTCTCGCGGTGAGCGGAGAGGGTTCTACTCTTTATTTTTATTACCGATCAAGAAGGGGTTTCAAAACATTAATCGCGAGTCTTGGGTTACGATGAATATTAAAAAGAAGCTCTTTATGACGGTCGATTTGAATGGGCGTTCCTCCCATGCGTCTTAAATTTACGATACCAGTGTGCAGCAACGAAGTTGATAGCTCAGACAAGTGGTGAGCTAGGTACGTGCGTCGTTGATTGTTGTCCCTACCTGCTGGTTAGGTCTGTGTTTGAGATATACGTAGGTGCTATGTGGAATATTTACGGATAGAGACTGAGCCCATTTATACCTAATGGTCATGCGCACTCGCCACATATACAAGTACATATCTCATAAGTAGATGATCACGAGTAGACAATCTCTAACCCTTAGCCGCCGTGCAAACAATATGTGGCAAGCGGTCCGATCTGATTAGGAAGGTCAATGTGGAAATAACATGTGTAGCCGGCCTCAATCTTTAGAAACACGATTCAAGAGACAAGACTAAAGACTAAATACTATAGACATAAATGCCAACTAGGCAGGTAATTTGTAACAATATTTCTCGTCGTATATACGTCGCCTCCGCGCTAGGAGATAAGAAACAAAAAGGGGGTATATCCTGCCTTGCCTTTTTAATGCGTGGCGACGAAGCAACGGAGGCTTACCATCGCGACGACCGAGAAAACCCAGCGAAAGAGAACCTTCATATCTGAGAAGAACTAAAAGGAGGCAAGCCCAGCCTAAAAACAAAGTTGATCCAACCGAGTCCCCCAACCTGTCCTTCTTACGAGTGATACACTCGTAAGAAATCCCAAACGCCAGTGATTTCCGCCCTTCCATATTAGACCCTCCCGCGTGTTTCTTTAATACAGATCCAAGCCAGATATACCCGCCCAGATATTTTCATTAGGTATCCACGTAATAAATATATTATGTGATAAACCATAAGTGAGTGAACTTAATTCGAGTAAACCCAATATTGGGCGGTGTACGGTATGCTCTGGGTCTGTCCAGCAGCCGTGCAAGGCTCGGGGTCTCCGCCAGCCGTCAGCACGCGATATACAAGGCTGACGCCGGTGCTCGTGCCCTTGTCGCTGAGGCGGAGCCAGTCCACCGCACCGGTGGCCGGGTCTACGCCCTCGTCGGCGTCGCTCGGCGCGGAGATGTTCGCGTCCTTCTTGCCCTTGAAAAGCTCGCCATCGCCCGCACCGGAGAGGTCAAACGTGGGCGTTCCATTAACGTCGAAGAAGTGGTGGCCCATGAACTTGACCGCGCTCGTGATACCTTCGATGACGAGGTCCACCGGGGCTGGAAAGGGTGAGGCCACGACGGCCCCACTGCTACCGTCGACTGCCATGTTCAGCGGGATTGTCGTTGTGCGCAGAACCTTGGAGGTGAGTAAGCCGAAGTCGTCTGCGGAGAGAGAAGACGAGGAGGACCCGGGGTATAGATCTGTGATATCCCAAACCACGGCGAGTGCTCCGACGGACGAGGACGTCGCCCCCGCAGCGCTACAGGTGTAATTTTGGATGCCATGGCCTATGAGGATATGCTTCAGCGTGGCGGAGCCAGGGCCGTCGAGTTGAGTTCCAGCTGCGGCGGTGTCAGTTCGTGCTAGTTAATAAAAAAAAAAAAAGCAAGATGAAATGTTGGTATGAGACTTACAACCCGTAGTAGGTAGCGTTGGAGTAACAACCGCCGAGGTTGATGTGACCGGATCAGTAGCGGTCGGGATGGTACTGTTGCTACACCTACGCCGCAGAGGAGAGGCAGAGGTGAGGGCGAGAGCCGTGAGCAAGACAAATAGACTTTTTGACTGCATTTTGACGATCCTCCTCTAGATCAGAAAAAGCCCAAGACTAGGTAAGAAGGAACGGTCTCGAAGATATTATAAGATAGGTGGGCTAGACCAGACAACAAGGACTACCTAATTATACGAAGGTACTTCGACAATAACTGGGGTAAGCAATAATGTAGGCGGCAGCTGAGGAGGCCGTAATGTTTCTTAGCTGGCCGTGGCCGTGTGAGAGTGCCAGAGTGTGGTAGGCGAGTGGTCGGTCGGCGCTTAGAATAGAATGGCAATATGTATGTGTGTATGTGTGTATGTACCTAGGTAGGCAGGTAGGATGCGTGTGCGGTTGTATTCTAGGTATATGCAGATGCAAGATGAGAGAGAGGGCTTCCCGAGCCGAGATTTGACGTGCTCTATTGACGAAATTTGAAAGGTCTAGAATACGAGAAATACAACGACAGGTCTCTAAGAAGCAGAAATTGTATGTGGCATACGTAGGTAGGAAAGAACACCAAAGGAGATGAAAAGAGAAGAGCTCTATGAAAACGGTGACGATGACGAGGATCGTGAACTTCGCTCGATGGGGGCCGGCTCGAGTTTATATCACACCCACCACAGATTCATCAGTTCATCCTAGTAGTCCTACAACCTACAATCAGGTGCAATGTAGGACGAGGTACGTGTGTATCTCGTTTATTGCTGCCATACAGCAACATCCTAGCTCCCGGACATATGCATCTCAACATCGTGGTCAAGGGATAGATGCCTAGCAAAAGTAGGTAGCTTCCAACTTACATAGATCGTGAATAGAATAGGTACGAAGTACTTTCCAATCCTAGAGAGAGAAAAAAACGGAATAACGTCCACACCTACTGTACAGTATGTACCTATGTATGTAGGTAGGGAATTTTCACGCTAGAAATGTCGCGGCGTGGCGTAGACAGCCGACGGGAGAGACGGTTCCTGAGCACAGCGGCAGGCTGGACGGGAGCATTGGAAGTGGACGGAGTTTTCTTTTTTAGTGCAGAATATGGCCCACCCCTGACCCATCCTTGGCAACGGCCTCTTCGTCTGGTCGTCTGGACCTCTGGGGCTGACTTGGGTACGTGCGTTTATGGGGACCTGATCCTCTCGACGACCAGAACAGCGTAGGGTATCATCGGGCAAGGGGCCGACCTTTTGAGAGCTGGGTCCCTCTTCTTACCTTGCATATCCGGGCTGTAGGGATGAATGAGAAGCTTGCTTTTTGATTCTCGACCTACAGCCTACAACAGCGGAAGTAACGGCACTAGACTCAACTGCAATTCTGCTCCGGCTAACCCTCCGGTTTGGTAAGGTGGTACAGATCTCCGCATGCGTTTATGTAGGCTGTAGTCCGTTGTTTTGGTGTCAAGAGGTTGGTTCTGCAGCTCATGAAGTTGTTTACAGTTCTGCGTCGCTCGTATTCACTCACGGCTTCAGTCGCAATAGAGGGGGAGGGGTTTCCAAAGCGTGCCTGGTTCCTGGGAAACGGTCGAAATAACAAGGCTACCCTACTTGGGTAGGTAGGTACATAGGTAGTGTTGAATCCTCCTGCTTCTAGCCCCGCGCTCTTTGACACAACCGGGACCGCTAGCAGGTCTGAGGGTCTAATACTGTAAGCCTAGGATCAGTCGAATTCCGATCGAGCTTAATAAGAAAACAACGCAAAAAATGACGAGTGCCATGCCACCTCGCCTGCTCGCATATCTCATAAGGAGGAGAAAAACAAAATCGGCACTCGGCCGTGGCTGATGGAAATGATGAAGGCACGCATACGGGCATAAGCTGAACGGTCTAGAAAAAAAGGCCAAAGCCACTGAAGAGGAAGCGTGTCTCGCTCATGTTGGCTGCCGTCAAATTAATTGAAGCGCCGCGGCTACATATGGAGAGGATGCCGCCCTTCTGCCAGCCGCTGCCGCTGTGATTTGCTAAATGGCCGAAACTCATAATTTAGAGCATCGAGCCGCAGGGGGTGGTTGGGAATTCATTTCGGGCAGAGCGCTGACTGGCTAGATAGGCGACCAATTCCGCTATTTTGTTACCTTGGTAACCCACCTTGAACACAACCCCAGCTACCCCAGTCACCCCAGTCAGTCGACAAGGGAGCCGGGGTCGATGAATTCTTGACAAAGCTTGGCGGGTAGAGCGAAAACAAAAAGTCCTCCCAACTCCATGTTTCGACGAAGTCGATGAGATTCCTTGGAATTCCTAGATCTGGCAGATTACAGATACCAAGAAATAAGCTCTGCCTCCACGTGAATTGGGAAATGACTTATTGGGAGGTAAGATGTGAAATCTGCTAACATTGAGGTCCTTGATCGGCAATCCTTCCGAATTTATACCTACACAGGTACTTGTTGATCTTGGATATACATACAGACCTACCTTCAATATCTGCTGTGTTCCCCGAGCACGAGCGACTCGTGTACGACGACGATATGTACTCGGGTTGAATGTTACCTTTCGGTTTGTTCATGATAGTTTACTATTTCTAATGGCCTGCATATATTATCATGAACGTCATGCCATGTTTAATTACCTACATTTCAAAAAGGAAGGCCGTGCTGAGAATATCGAAAACCTCATTAGCGCAACCGACCTGTCCGGGCTAACCTTTCGCTACCTACTCCAACAGAGTTGATTCCTACCGAAAGCGAAGCCCCAGGAATCTCTAGTTAGGTAAGTTTGATGCTTTATGTTTCCTAACCGCAGAAATATCCAAGGAGCAAGGCGAATGGTTGCTAACTAGTTGGGACGACGCTTTAACCTCAGATTCCTTCTTCAACTCATGTGCGTGTTATATTATGAATATAATATCCTAAATATTAGGTAGGTACCTAGTGTTCCTATAACATTGCATTCATATATTTACCATTTCACCTTTTTACTTTTAAAATATTATTACCTCCTTTTCGGCGACATCGGTATTAATAGGTACCTACCTATCCAAGACATTGTAGCTTCGAAACCCCCAATATTCAAAATAAACATTAGGTAAGGTAGTTTGGTATTTTCCTAAGGACCTGAAACACTTGAATCAAAGCGCCATTCTCATAATTTAAACCTTGACCGTAGTAACTTGAAAGAAACTGATGTACTTACCTGAAGATGGAAAAAGGATGCGATCAAATGCTTCCCGTGCTTAGTAGGTAGGTAGGTATGTAGTGTAGGGTTCGGATTTTCAAAATACGTATTATGCACTATACGTATTATACATGTATTAATACCGTATAATGATTCACTATACGTATAACGGATCGGAAAAACTAGGCGGCCCCATTTATAAGTAGTGGATATGCAATATTTTTAGAACATAACCCCCAAATACCCACTTAAGAGAACATTTTCAATTGATCGCACTCAATTGCTTCAACCACTTAAATCAATTCAATCGCATATTGAAAAATAAATAAAATTCAATAAGACAATAATAATCGTACTGAAAGTAAAATGAACCTTATAATTATATAAATAATAACGTGGTGGTGGTGAAAAATCCATTATACCTGATTATACAATTCAAAATACAATTTTGTATGCGTATAATGGTATAATGCACGTATTGTATTTAAATACCGTATTTTGAGTCAAAATACGTATTTTGCCGACCCTTAATGTAGTGAACTTGCGAAAAGCTACGCTCAATAAACAAGTGCTGAAAAGGATCAAGTTTCGTTTCAAGTTTGATCATTATGTTGGTAATTTTCTCGAATCCTTCAATACCACCGTACACCTAGAATTACTTAGTTGGAACAAGGAAAAAAAACAACCCCTAATTGCCACATGTAAGTGATTACCTATCTACGTAAGTCATCATCAATTTGGCGTTGATGAAACATGAAACGCGCTTTGATCACTTTAAGCTTTAATAGATTTGAGATCTCTGACCAGGTTTGGCATCCTTATGCGAAATATTCCGGCCTCTTACTTGCTAGAAGCCGGAATGAACAGGGTGGAGTCCCGACTCTTCGGGTCCGACAGACATGAGGCTTCTTAATACTTCATATTAGTAGGGGTAAAATGCAACGAAGCAGCGAAGGCACGTATGTATCTTCTTTTTACTAGCTAGGGTATTGCTATAGACCGACGTGATCCGGTTTGAGTTGGCTGTGACTCCATTTCGGCACGGAATCCTATCGGCAAACTGCAAGCTCAAATAAACTGACGAACGTTTTCCGTCCTGATGTCAAAGCGCGTCTCCATATACGCTAGCAGCGAAGTATAGCCAATCACTGAAAATACGTTGGTCTTCCGCGTCTGAAGTGCAATGATGGTTGTAAACCGACAACATGCGGTACCTAAATTATTTGTAGTTAGGAAACTATACAACCATGGTAGAAGACCTATAGGTACCTTAAGATGTTGCGATGACGGTAGTTATCCCTTCGACGACGTAGCTTGGCCGCTTCAATGGCCGCTTAAACGGAGTAGGTATACGGGGCATTTTGAACTAAACCCACCGCCATGCCGCGGGCGTTTGACTTCCGGCTATGCATTCCGTCCCCCATCGTCAGTTGCACATGATCCAGAACTGATGCAGCTGAGAACTAACAATATGACGTGTATATTTGTTGTTGGTACGGGTTGCTACGTTAAGACCCAACGCACCCTCGGACGATCCAAGCGATATCCGCCTCCGAGTAGCATCTATGTACATCCGTATTTCTCACCAACAACCTACTTAATAGGCCTCTTGATAAGAGATTCTGTTACGAAGTTCATATTCGATGTCTTTTTCCGGTCACGTATTTCTACCGAAGTACCTAGGTATTCTAATTTGTTAAAACGGTAAATATGGAAGGCGAACTGGTGTTAAGGCTCAGAGGCTGAATGTGTTTTTTTTCTGCTGCGGAATGACCTCACCGCTAGCTTACCTACATAGGTACCTACCTACATAGATGCAAAGTGACGATATATTTCCATTTATCCAATCCTTCCGTGTCTTTAGAAAAAGCCAAAGACAACGAATGCTTTCGTAAGACATCAAGGAAAGCCCAATTCCGCATCATACATTTGTTAGACTCTTTGCAGCCTCAGCGCCGGCGATCCTACCGAAGACAGCACACTCAAGTAGCGACGAGCCACCGAGCCTATTCGCGCCATGTAGGCCTCCAGTGATCTCACCTGCGGCCCATAGACCAGGTATGGGTACCAGTCCGCTACCTTCTTCTGACCGCAAGACCCGCGCTTGCGAATCGAACGTCACGCCTCCCATCGTGAAGTGAACGACGGGCGTTACCGTCCCGACGCACACCTCTTCGTCCCGATTGGCCTCTCCGGGAGGTAACCTCCAGTGCCCGAATGCCTTTCTCCCCAACGCGTCTCCGCCGTGTTCCGCGACTAGTGTCGCGTACTTGTCCACCGACGCGATGACCTCCGGCGCCAAGTCTCTGACTTTCTTCTTCTGCACCAAGCCTTTCCAGAGATAGAACCCTATGTGTGACGCGGTGGCTTCGCATGCGCCTGGGTCGAGCAGGAGCGTTACTTCCCACTGCCTTGTTTTATCAACCGTCGAGTGCGGCAGAGCCATGATAGCGGCGCTGACGACGTCCCGGGTCTGCAACTCGTCTATGAACCGCTCTCCTCCGCCGGATAGCAGAATGCCCCCTTCGCCTCGTAGTGCCTCGGCAGCTAGGAATTTGTACGCCGAGCCCGGGTCCTTGGGATCCACAAAGCCCGTCGGATGGATCTGCACGCTGTCCATGTCGACGAACGAGGCCCCGACGGCGGAGAGCAGGCCGTGAGAAGCAGGCCGTGCCTCGTTGGTGGACGGGATGCCCGCTAGGTCGGGTCGGTGTTTTGACAATAAGCCGTGAGCATCCCCTGCGAAGCCTCCCGTCGCGAAAACCACCGGCCCTTCTAGCTCGTGCGCCTGCCCGTCCGCGCCATGATAGCGTACTCCGCTGACCGCACCGTCGCTAGAGAGCAGCTCATCCACCTCGGCCGAATTCTCCAACGAGAAATTCGGGTTCGCCTTTAGCGCATCTAACAACGTCGACACGATTGCTGCACCAGGGGGTAGCTTCCCCCCACCACGGTGCGTCCGCGGGACCGAATGCCCGCCGAGCTGGGCTACGACACTTAAATCGACATTCAACTCATCGGCGAGCCAATTCACGGCGCTCTCGGAACGACTTGTTAACATCTCGACTAGGGCCTTGCGGTCAACCGGAGGGCTACTCTCGGCGAACCTAGCACCAGCCGACCGTACCGTATCGGGGTAGAAGCTGTCATCCTTCGTGATACCCAGCGATTGTTGAAACCGCGTGCCGGCGCCATTGATCCCAGACGAGGCCTTGATACTGTTCCCGCCAGGTTTAGGTGCGCGGTCTAGCAAGCGTACGGCCGCTCCGGCACGGAGTGCTTCGTGCGCCGCAGACAAGCCGGCGAGACCGGAGCCCACAACTATGACAGGCTTCGTCGCCGCCGTCGCCTGCGTCGTCATCGTGTTAAATAGAGAGCCGGATACACGGTTTAGTGTGAGGGCGGTGTTGCCGGGGCGGAAGAGGACCATGCACAGAATCGCAGTGACGAGGCCAACGATGAAGCAGATTGAAAAAGTACAATAACGGGTTCTTCGTATTCGTATGGGCATATTCTAGTAGAAACCGAGTTATTAAGAACATAACTCATTGATCGATAGACCATCCTTATAAATAAGGTCGGCGCCGACGTAGTTGTACGGGTGACTGGCGTCGTCGTATGATGCTGACGGCATCGTATGATAGGTGGTATGGAATGGGAAAGCGCTATATCCAGCTAGCAGCATCGTCGTCAGTCTCCGGACATCGAACTGTAAAGTAACGTCCGTACCGCATAAATTGTAGGACCTTTACCGACAAGATGATCGGATCACCGGGACGCAAGAAGCGACGAGATCGCCGTATCCTTTGGATTGCATTGTAGGTACGAGACAATACTTAAATAGGTACTTACCTACCTACGGAACCTACCTGGTATGTACTTACCGAAGCATACCATCAGCTTTGTTCGAGTTAAATCAATCGGTTGAGTTTCTCAGATTACCGAGTTGTAAACCACAAATTGTTGACGTTTACACAATCTTGCGAGGTGTGAACATTGAATAGTAATAGGTGCAAGATATAACTACCTAGCAATAATTGATGTGCTCTTGCCCGTAATGATATGATATGATTCCGCGACTGAAGTTTTCGAACTGTCAAGCAGACTAGTAGAAACTTATTACCTAGTACCTACCTAACTATGTAATCCTTGCTTATCTCATAACCGCGCCTATAGCAATGCCCTTTAGGATCCGCTGCCAATTCTTTTATCCGATCTGATCCCTCGTGTTGATTCCCTTGATCCCCTTCACTGCTTAATCTTCAACGATCCATCCATACGTTCTTTTATCTACTCGGATACGATGGCATCGTGAAATTCGCGACCTGTCGCGACAGGGTTTTACGCGACACCAAACCTTTAATATGCCGAAGCGCAAACAAGGGAGTTCTCTAGGGCTACTCCGTCACGGGCGGCGATGCAGATAGGCGAATGTGATAGCCTTCTCTTCGAAAAAAGCTTCAAAATCCACGTCGCAAACAACCCACATTATATATACGGGGTGGTAATGGCTAGGCATGGCGTGTACGTAACCTCGAAATACGAGATCGTTACATCTTGGCAAAATGCTATCTATCTACCTACTCAAGAAGGTTGATACTTATTACCTTTTAGATATATAGTTGGGAGTTTTCGCTCTCGTTATGTCGCGTATAGAATTTATCCCACACTTCTCTTCTCTGTGTGCAACTTGACAGACAACAAAGATGCGCGTAAGTCTCTCTCTGCTGGCGCTCCTGCTCGCCGCTCCCGGCGGTACGTGGGGCGCCGAGCGACTCTCGCGTCGTGATGTCAACGGCACCGCAAAGATCGGGGATAGTGCTACTCCGAGGCGATTCATCGTCGAACTTCAGTCGCGCGCCCACAGAGCTCGCGTCTCGGCTAAAGTAGCCGGACTTCCCGGGCTCAGCGTCGTTAAGGAGTTCGATTCTGACCTCTTCCCGGGCGTAAGTATCGAATGTGCTGATCACTGCGACGCCGAATCTCTTACGAATGCTCTCGACGCCGACGAGGACGGCCCCTTCGTGGCTTCTGTGTACAAATCGACGCTCGTGCGCCTCCTCCAGCCGGCATTCGAAGGGGAATCATTTAGCGACGACGCGGCCGCAGCAAATTACTCCGTACACGGTTCAACAGGTGTCGAGAAGCTTCACAAAGCCGGAATCATCGGCACGGGAGCTACGATCGCGGTTATCGACAGTGGCGTCCAGTACACACACCCAGCGGTAACCTCTCCGCCCCGAACGTGCTTGATCAAGTGAGAAGTTTCCACGTTCGCTAATCAGGCCGCTGATCTGCAGCTCGGTGGAGGTATTGGTCCGAACTATACCGTGATAGGCGGTTATGATCTCGTCGGCGACGGTTCGCGCTACCCTCACGGCTGACGGTAATATGAAAACAATGCTGATGTTCATTTCCGTGTTAGTATGGCCTGACGGACCGGCCGAGCCAGACAACGACCCCATGGATCACTACGGGCACGGGACTCACGTTTCTGGAATCATTGCCGGAAAGAGTGATCAGTAAGTTACCATCCCAATACGTAAACGAATTTCTTTGCCTAAACTTTCGCGACTGATAGGTTTGTCGGTGTCGCGCCCGGCGCCAAACTGCTCGTCTTCAAAGTATTCGGATCTGGTGGCTATTCGAACGAGGAAACGGTCATCGAAGGGTTCCTTAAGGCTTTCGACTCTGGCGTAAGTCGACCCCAGGTGTTCCAGATCTAATTAGTCGTATCTTATACCTGACTTAAGACCTCGTGACATCTTAGGCGGATATCATCAGTGCTAGCCTGGGAGAGAACAGCGGCTTCACCTCCAACGCCTGGGCCGTGCTGGCCTCGAGGATGGTCGAACAAGGCGTGGTTATTTCCATCGCCGCGGGAAACGAGGGAGACAGCGGTCCATTCGATGCTAGCAACGGCGCGTCGGGCAAAAGCGTCATCACGGTGGGAGCTGCTGAACCCGGGGCGTTTCCTGCCCAGGCTTTCTCGGCAGATTTCAACCTAGACGACCGGTCGAACAAGACCGAGGTTGCCTACATACCGGCATCTGGATTCTTTCCGAATACTGTTCTTAACTGGCCCATCAGACCGGTGACGCTAAACTCGTCCGTGGAGGATGATGCTTGCGCTCCGCTGCCCGCGAACACCACCAGCTTTAACGGAACCATCGTCCTCGCGAGAATCGGCGGGTGCGGTACTACCGTGAAGCATGCCAACATCGCCGCCTTCGGCGCACAGTACATTTTATTTTATAACGACGACGGGCCGTATCAAACACCGTATGCCAACAGCAGCTCTTCAGGCCTCGTCGCAGCGATAGAAGCTCGAGCTGGAAATGCTATCATTGACACTATCATCTCGGGCGGCGACGTTACCGCCTCCTTTGACGTCGATACTGCCCACTACGTGGGACTGTACAACGCCGGGGGAGGTCGGCCTGCGAGGTACACGTCGTGGGGAAGCACGTACGATCTCGCGCTCAAGCCGGATATTGTCGCACCCGGTACCAAGATCCTGTCGACGTACCCCACCGACCAGTATAAGGTTCTGAGCGGCTCTAGCATGGCAGCTCCTTACATCGCCGGCGTAGCCGCGCTCTGGGTAGGCAAGTACGGCGGACGTGCCGCGCACGCCGCCGACCCTGCTTGGGCAAAGCGACTGACCGCGCGCATCATGGGCTCCGCTCGCGCCGTGCCCTGGGCCGACTGGGCGACCACGGTAACCGACTATGGCTTCTGGGCACCCACCACCCAGGTCGGCTCCGGGTTCGTCGATGCGGAGCGGGTGCTAGATTTTACCACGGAGATCAGCTTCGAAGGCCGCAAATTTGAGCTTAACGACACGGTCCACTTCGCGGGCACACACTCCGTAGATATCACGAACTACGGGACCGCGCCTGTCGCATATTCCTTCTCGCTGCAAGATGCCGGGGGCTACGATTCCTGGAGCCCTATCGTCCCAGGTCAAACCCAGTCATTCATCCCCTCTCTTAAGCTCTATACCGAGATCAACCCTGTGAAGATGACACCTAAGGTCACGTTTCCGGACGGGGAGTTCGTCGTCGGACCTGCCGAGACGAAGACAGCCGAGTACGTGCTCTACGAAACCGAAACCCCTGAAATTTGGAGATCTCACTACTGACGATGTAAATGCAGGTTTTCTTTCGTAGCCCCGGAAGGGCTCAACACGAGTAGCCTACCTGTCTACAGCGGCAAGATTTTAATAAGCGGCGACAACGGCGAGGAGCTTGGCGTTCCCTACTTCGGTGAGTCGCTAGCACATATTACTACCCCTAGGCGTTTATTTAATAACGGAGACAGGTGTCGCATGCGATCTCAACCAAACCATCACTAACATATGGAACTACGGGGGCTACTTTCCCTTCCTTACCTCTGGAGTTCGCAACGACAGAATCCAGCTGAAATCAAAGTAAGACGATCTCCCTTATCCCCCCATCATACCTACGCAATATGTGCGACACATCCTACATGGAAAGTCCTAACATTATACTATTAGTTTTACGTTTAATCTGTCTCATGACGCGCAGGACTTCCCCAAGTTAAATACGGAGTTCGCTTGGGGGACGGAGGAATTGCGGTGGGACGTGAGTGTTTCATGCCACCAATTTACATGGGTAGATTGCGAAATTTAGGAAATGGGCTGACCGACTGACCGTGCTTAGATATTCGACGGCGAATATACGGAAGCCGATTGGAAATACCCACCGGTCATTGGCGAGAACAGATATGTTGGGTCAGCCACAAGCTGGAACGGCACGTCCGAGTCTCAGTGGTTCACGCCGGGTCTAGACAGCGAGGACGACATCTTCTCGTTCCCGTTGTATACCCAGCCGCGCGACAAATGGGGCATCTACTACTGGCTTGGACGGTTCGCTAACGGGTCGAGCATCCAGCCTGGCGACTATAAGTACGTCTTCTCACCCTTTCTTTTACGATAAGACGTATTGTTCGTCGTTTTTTAGCTATTGTGTTACTAACTGGCTCTATTAATAGGTTTCGCATCGCTACCCTGAGGCCCTTCGGCGATCCCCAAGTCTCGTACGACTGGGATGTCTGGGAGACGCCCAAGGTCGCGGTCTTGCCGCTCAGCAAAACGAATATATCGGAATCGACATAATCTTTTATTTGTACGATTCTTTGAAATGCCCGAGTTTTAACTCGGGTTATTATATTGACTTTTCTTTTTATTAAACGATATTTTAATTAGGTAACAAGAAAGTTATATTAAAATAAAAAGAACTTTTAAAACTTTTCGTGTTCATTTTTTGAATTTATTTTATCCCTTTAACTTGCAATTGTCTGCGGACACAGCCCACCGATTCCCGCAGAAGCTGATTCTGATTTGCCGAGAACATTTCTACCTAGGTCAGTTGAATAAGCAATGTTGGTCGCGCTGTATGCATGTCGCTGATTTCCTGCGCTGTATGCGGGATGTCAAAAGGTACTTTCCCCCCATACAAATCGCCATACAATTGAAGGTACCAACCGCCCACGCAATTCAATCAATTCAACCTAGGTAACAATCGATGTATACCTAATGCAAGGCGGCTCAGACGTAGATTCACTGGCGGCGGCAGTGTCTCTACTTGGCATATCTGATTTTGTCAACGAGACACGTGAAAGGCTGGCGGAGTATGAAAATGGCCCAAACACCATTGAGGCTTGTATGTCAGGTCTTAGTGCGGCCGAGAAAGCGCTTGAACTGGCACCTGACGGACACGAGCTGCGACGGAGCAGGCTGATAGAGGTCGGCTTTTGGGCGCACAAACTGTTCATCGACCATTCACACGATATTCAGGACCTCAGCCGAGCGATCGATGTGTTGGACGAGGCGAGGCGCACCCTCACCGATAATGATCTCAACCGATTAGACATTCAGTTAGCCGGGTATCACATTAACAGAAGCAAGCGGACGAACGATGTTAGAGATGTCATCCGTGCAAACAATCTCTTCTGGTTCGTGGAGCGTGCGTCTTCACGAGATCAAGGTCACATCTATTCTGAGGCTCTAAAGGGTATGGCGGATTGCGAGAACAGACTATACCAGCTCTCACGTATACGCAATCCCAGTGCAGCAATCGAAGCTTACGAACGGGTTCTCCTACAGGACCCGGATGATGTAAGCGTTGCAATTATAAAAAACCTAGCACAACGATTGCAGGACCAGTGGGCCAGGACAGCAAAGCCAAAGTTCTTGGACCGTTCAATCAAATTGCTCAAAAAGTACGTTTCTCTTGAACCGGAAAATCCACTCGCTATAGGAGAACTAGGCAGGGCCTTGAGCTGGCGCTACGAAGAAAGAGGGCATTCGACCGACCTATCTACAAGCATTGCTCGAGGGTTCGAAGCACTGCAGAAAGCAGCCTCATCCGAAGATACCAACACCCTCAACATCAAGGTCTGGCTCTCAGACTCGCTAAGTCTGAGGTTCCACCGATTCGGAGACACGCGAGACCTCGAACAAGCCATCCAGCTGTCAAGGGAATCGGTGGAGACGAGCGAAGAGAGCCTTGAGCAGGCGTCGAGGCTGCATAGTCACGCGGACCAACTGGGCACCCGATTCGATACCAAGAGAGACTGTTCGGATCTGGACATGGCCCTTCAATGTCTCAACACTGCTCTACATCTCAAACCTAACACGCCTACGAATACTTGGACGGTCAATCAAACATCCAAGAAGATACGCGCTAGCCTATCTATCTTACACCTTCGCCGATTCAACGCCACTGGGCGAATAGAATACTTGGAACGCGGGATCAGGGGGATCGTCGGGAGTCCGATGATAATGTCTCATTGTCTGCAAGACAGCATTTGGACGCTCGTGACGAGAACGGGCGTGTTCTTAGCTCGCTATAGTCGACGGCAAACCATCGAAGACATCGAACAAGCTATGGAAGCAATACTCACTGCTCTCAATTCACTATCGCGCGATGACGATAGCCGGCCGGCGATCACGGGCCTTCTTTCTCACTGCTACCGCCGGCGAGCTGCCGAAGTCCAGTCGACAGAAGATCTAGACAGGGCGATCGACTTAGCCTCTTCAGCCTTGGGTCAAGTCTCTCGCAGCCACAAGCATTGCTACGCATATCTCGCGATGGTGACCGAAGCCCTCCGGAGTCGAAGTATCATGCTGTGGGAGAATAATACTAGCTCTAGCAAACTTGCGGATTCGGACAAAGCTATCCAATACGCCCTCGAAGCCCGCTCTAAAGTTCAAAGGGGTAGCACTAATTTTGTACATGCTACCATAGCGCTGGCCGAATGTTTTAAGACCCGATTCCGGCAGAAGCTGAATCTAGATGATATCGATCAAGCTATCGAGTATTTCAAGCAGGCTCTGGGACTCGGCGAGGTTAAAGCTGATCCCGGTGAAAATGGCCGCAATAGGTTCGTCAGTCCAGAGCCTTCAGATCGAAGTCAAGAGCCAAGCATGCAGAAACTTTCCTTCGAACTTGCTGTCTCTTACTCCTTGCGAGCGGCGGCCACGGCAAGCGAATCGCAGAGAAGGGAGGACGAGCAGACCGCCTCAGAAATGTTTAACAGGTGTGTCGATACACCTTTCTGTCCTCCTAGGGAGCGGATTCTGGCAGGCATCAGAGCTGCCGAGCACCACTCCTCTCTACGGAGATGGACCGAAGCTGTTCAAGTCTGGCAGGAAACTCTCGCCCTCGTGCCTGTCCTGTGTCCGAGATCACTGCCTCAACAAGAGCAAATGGATGTTCTTCAGGACTTGGCGGGAGTGTCCCGGCGGGCGTGCTCGGCCGCGTTGAATTCGGGTCTGCCGCCGAGCGAAGCACTGAAGCTACTGGAATCAGGCCGCGGCGTGACCACAGGCTACCTCCTCGAGGTGCGTGTCAACACGCTAGATTCCCTTCAAGCCCATCGTTTTAAGGAGGCGATCTCCGAACTAGAATCTCACCGATACTTTGTAGACGGCATGAAATCACTGACCCGCGTCTCGGATCTAGCGCAGTGGGCGTCAGAGTTTCAGGACTATAACGATGCGGACCGAAAGCTTCAGGACGTCATCACCAGTATCCAGAGCAACCCGGAAAATAAGGATTTCTTAGGGCCGCCGTCTCTCGACGATATCAAAAGAATCTTAGGCGAAGATATCATCGTCGAGGTCAACGCGAGTCCCGAACGTTGCGATGCGTTTGTAATTGACAAGCAACATGACGAGGTCGGAACTATTAGGCTCGAAACCATGAAGTTCAATGACGTTGAAGAATGGCTAAGGAATTTGAAGGCAAGCCGGCCGCTTGTAGATCTCAACATGCTTAAATGGCTCTGGGATACAGTTGCTGATCCCATTTTGAAATATCTGGGCTTGAGGGAGCGTACTCCGGATTCTCCAGATTCTCCGGATTCTCCGCTTCCCAGAATCACTTGGATAATGACTGGTCCATTAAGCTATTTCCCCATCCACGCAGCTGGCATCTACGACGGCTCTCCGAGGACGGTGATGGACCATGTCCTCTCTTCCTACAGCTTCTCCCTGGGCGCCTTTGTGCTAGGTCACGAATGGAAACCCAAAAGCACCTTTGCCGTCCCCGAGCAGAGGATGCTTCTGGTGGGCATGGACAAGACCCCAGGCCTCAAGGACCTCCCCTTCGCCGCCGCCGAAATCGACAGGCTTGCAAGGATAGGCGACGGTATGTTCCATGATGTATTTCCTCTTATCAAACCACGAAAAGGCGTCGTGCTCGACAAGTTGTCCGAGTGCGAAATCTTCCACTTCGCAGGCCACGGCGTATCGAACCCGCTGAGGCCTCTCTCCAGCGGTCTGGTCCTGCAAGACGGCTATCTCACCATCTCGGACATGATGGCGCATAGAATCGAGGAGAGAGACCCGCCACTTCTCGCATTCCTGTCTGCCTGCCTGACGGGAGCGAACGACTTCGAACACCTGATCGACGAGGGGGTCCATCTCATCAGCGCATTCCACCTCATCGGCTTCCAGCATGTGATAGGCACACTTTGGCAAGTGCAGGATGAAACGTGTGCGAAAATTGCCGAGAGCGTCTACGCAGCCTTGTCTGAATTCATCAACACTGCCGGGTTGAATGAGGACAAGGACGACGGCGAAGTAATCTGCGAAGGCTTGCACAGTGCGGTATTAGCCTTGAGAAACGAGTGGATGAGACAGCAGCAGGGAACAATAACTGACAAGAATACTGACAAAAATCCTGACAAGAATCAGGGAAGTGTCACGGGCAACAAGCGAGATGACGAAGAAGGAGTTACGGAAATTTGCCCAGGACGTCTAAGGGGCGAGCGGGAAGCTAAAATCCGCATCAGAACATCGAAAACAGTAAATCTTGTGAAGGCCGACTGGATTCCTTTTGTTCACTATGGTATACTTCGAGACCCGATGACCGGAAAGGTTGAGCTTGTGAAGAAAGACGGTGCGTATCATAATAAAGCGTTGCTTGAACATTAGGAGGTACCTAGTCAAGAGGCCGGGCCGGAAAAATCCACGTCAGATACCTACTGCGAATACTTTATGAAACCTCTCATGTCGCTTAGTTCTAATTCTACGTAATGATCATGTTGTAAATCATATGAGCAGCTCTTTATTTCCTAGAAACAAACCGGACATCAAATTCGATACCGTTCAAAATCTTGTTTATTGTTCCGTGCTACGTTGACATAAGCGTTAGTGGGACCAGACCACTACTATGTAGGTACATACGTAGGTAGGAAGCGCGAATAGTGTTGAATCCCCAATCAGCGTTGAGTTGCCATCTCTACCTATTCTTAGGCAGCCTTTGGACTGCTAACGAACACAAGAAGAACAGCCAGATACCTATGTAACTCAGTCAGCCCTTGTCTCTCGGTCCGGGATCAGATAGCCTACGTTGCGCTGCAGGTCGCCAGGTCTATAGTCTTTGACTTTGTTAGAAGCGACATTGCGGTGATGAACGTTACCGCCGCCAGAATCAAAATGATCAATCTGCTTGTCGAGCTACTCAACGCGTTGCAAATCATGACGGGTACCAACAGAAAGAAGATGACCAAGGGGGTCAAGAGAAGGCGGGTGACTTTGTTGGTGAAGGTTCGAGGGAAGATGTGAACCATGCTATCGTCCGACTTGTTGTCTTGATGTCCCTACACCCCACCCTGTTATGATTCATTGACCACATGGTAGTATGATAGGCTTCATTACCTTGCTGAAAAGTGCTAGACAGGTCGTCACAACCGTCTCCAGCCAATGAAGAACGCCGTCGTCGAGAGGACCGACGGTAAGTAAGTCGTCCTCGTGGCTCAAGAACTGGGTTTCTTCTCTGGCTATGCAGCCGTTCCCGTCTAGCCAGTTCTCGATGCTGGAGACGTGCTGGGACAGCGGGCTCTCGAAAGAGAGCATCCTTCGACTGCGGTCCATCAAGTCATCTGCGAAACGATTAGATCTGTCATCATCATTAATGTATCGCAAGGTTCGAGGTACCGTAGGCGGCCAATGTACTCTCGATCTCCGCGACCACTGCTGCGCGGGCTGCGTTCCGATCCATTCTGCTACAAGCTAGGAACAGCGGTGACGGATCGTCCTGGTCAATCCGGTTTAGCTTCTTCTCTAAGAGACTCAAGTTGTCCTGCTTTAATAGCAACAGCCTAGTACGCAAATTTGAAAAACGTCTAAAGACGTGGAATGACGGGTGTGATGCCAGGAGTGCCGCGAATCGCGGGTATCCTCTCCTATAGTCCTCGACTAGCCCCCCTGTGGTCAGCTGCCGCTCGTGATTGGACGAATTCCTAAACTCACTTTTGGGCTTTCTCCTATGGTTCTTTTCCGGTGTTAATTTCTTGAACAGTTTCTTGAACTGACTAGCTTTCCCACGAAACCTGTGGGTGAAAGGCCTATGGTAAGGTAACTGTGTTGGAGTACTTGGAGAGCCAATGTTTCCGAGCTCTACACTCACAGATGCGATCTGGTTAGCCATCGTGATCTCGGAATACTAGGTAGTGTTCGGTGATCGTGGATACGACTTCTCTCGCATATAAACTAAAGAGTACAGTGCGTAGTCAAGTTCCGATCTTGAAAGCGCTCTTGGTATTTCGCACCTCCAAATAGCCCGCTTCTATGAGGCGAGGTTGTGAGGGGTCGGGCATCATCTATTGGACGGAACGACGTAGGGCGGAACGTAGGTACAGAGGACATCCATTTCTTGCCCCAACCTACCCCGAGGCAGATTGGTCACCAAGCGAGCGTCGAATGGATTGCGATACCTACTAGGTAGGTACACTTTCACCCGAGAGAGAGGTACGAATAGGGGATCGATAGGGTATAAGACGTGAGGCTGTGAACGTACCTACCTGCCTGTACATTCAGAGAAAGCTTGTCGGGCGCAGCTGCCTGCAACCTACAAGTGGTGTCACTCCAATGACTGTTCTTGTACATAATGTATGGACCATTCTGCATGTACCAAAGTACACTGGTACCCAATAGGTATCTAGTACGTGCATACCTGCATAGTACCAGGGTATATTGCGCGTCCGATCCGTCCACCGAAATCTGATCTTACATTCTTCGCTCTGCTTCATTCTTCTTTCTGTCCGACAGGCAATCCGGCCAGAGGACAGAGCTAAAACGCATCACGCAACACAATGAGCAACTCCCAAGACCAAGACCAGACATCCACTCCAAGCCGGGAGCAGAATGATGACCAGTAAGGAAGCTCAGCTGCTTTGATGTGATTTAAATTATCTGACCCAGAAGTCTTCCAGTACGGAAAAGCCTGATATCGTCTTCCCCACGGATGGCAAGCGCCCATACGTCGACAAATACGGCATCACGTACAATTTCAGACCCGCTGATCAGGTCTGTCTTTCAGCGACTAAGGAAGGTCCATTTTACGTTCTTGAGCCTCAGAGCGGAAAGTATAGCCTTTCTTTAGATGGTGTGACGGCTACGAAGGGCGGACGGCTATTTGAGGAAAGCGAGTTGACTCTGTATGACCCTTTCGCGTAGTAGGAAGTCGATATTTTATGCATTACCTGTGCCTTTAGAGCTCGCTCTTCCGTATAGCTTTGTTTCTACTGCTGGGTAGTTCGAACCAAGAATGTCTGCGTAGTCCAGTCACCCTCGTTACCACCCCTCATATTAGAAAGCCCCCAGATCAAGTCCTTTATCCGTTCCGTGGTTAGGCTTCGATCGCCGCGTAGCTCACCGGCATCGATCCGAGGTAGGAGCATTAGCGGAAATGTTGTTGGCTCGCTAGTGATGAATATTTTGACTATATCGTCTGTCTGCTGCAGACCTTGCGCTAGTAGATGTTGCGGAACTTTCATCTCTAATGGTATTTCTATGTCGCCAGAATCTATATCACCGTTAGCAGCAATAGTAAAGCTGCAACCCTCTCCCGCATCCGAAACAAGATTCAGGATTTCCCAAGAGGAAGTGAAGTTTAGTATAGAAAGGTACTTGGGTACCGTGTCCAGGTTCTTGAAGGTAAGGCATAGTTCTTCCCCGTGAGAAAGGCGATATAGGCCGTCGGAATCAGGGATACGATCAAGACATCCCAATGAAAACGATGCTTCAAAGTCCGAATTAGGAATCCGATTTTCGATCTGCTCGAAATACTTATAAGTGGCCAGATGCTCTAGCGCCTTTAGCAAAAGCTGATTGGCGCCAGCGTCGTGAGCGTAGATGGAAGGTAGATTCGCGAACTTTACTGATCGCTCATCCTGTACCTCGTAGATGGAGTCTTTGTTGATATCAACTATCATGAAGGCTTCATCCGGCAAGCGATCCTGAGGCTCTTCAGGTTTTGTCCGGTTACTCTCCGCTAAAAGTTTCAGGAAGGAACATTCACGCCCAGTGTTGATTAAATCATCTGCGTTCGGAAGGCTGCGCATCAACAGTACTTTCGCGCGATGCAGAGATAAGGAGGTGAGCATCTTTGCCTTCCAAGTCGAACCGTTCTCGACCCTTGTATTGTCTGAGGCGTCCATCAAGTCAAGCTGAGACTTGAGATGCTGGACCCTTTTGACTCTCGCCTTGATGCACAGCTCCTCAGGTAGGTTATCGGCTTTTTCAGAGGCCGTGAACGGATAGAGCGCGTATTCGTCAGTGTCGTGGACTCCGTGAGCCTCGCCCGCGTCGAGCGTAAGAACCCCGTGAATGTCTCTATATGCAGGAACGAGACCTTGATAATTATACTGGCCGATACCATCGAAGAATGAGGTGCCGCTTCTTCCCAAAAGCAACGGTGTCTGCTGGGCGTAACGGGAATGAAAGCTTGCCCGCAGATGCTGATGGAGCGACTGGTGGCTGATCTGCACGCGGCGCTTTCTCAATGTCACCAACGAATCCAGCAAGAAGTAGCTCAGAGCACCTCTACGATCGCCGTTGCCAATTTCGATCTCGCTAGCTTCTTCGTGGGATTCGGCCGCAGAGATGACAGTATAACCGGACGGGTCTAGCAGTCGCCGGCCGGGGCCGTCGCCTCGCGGTAACGCCAACGCCGAGCCTCTTGTGCCTTCCTGGTCTTCGACTTCGAAAGGATTGCTACGATCCGAGTGGTGATCTACAGAAGGGTTGTATTCGAGGTATCGTACGGCGGAGCCCTGTAGGCGACCGGTTCGCAGTACACTTCCTGAGAAGCAACAGTCTAGCACCAGAGTAACATGCATATCCTTCTCCGCCATCTTGTTTATCGCACTTCTTAAGATTGAACCGTACAAATATCTTGACCCTAACGGGCCGGCGTCGTAGAGAACCAAGGCCAGCGCTCCATCTTTCATACGGCTTCCATGACCCGAGAAATGTATGTAAACGTAGTCGCCGGAGCTTCCGCGTTGAATTACGCGCTGCAGGGCTCCAATCACGTTTTGATAGCTCGGTAGATCGGACACATCGGATGACTGAGTCGTGAGTATAGTTACGTCGATGGGGGTTTCGCATGTGCTGATATACTTGTCAACGGCGGTGATATCTGCGACAGCACCCTTCAGGGACCGGTTCTGACCAGTCACAGCTACCTCGACACCGAGAAGCAGTGCCCAACGAACTGCATCAGAGCTTTCCTGAGCCATTATAACATATATACCAGCCCAGAACCCGCTGAAGCGTGATGGCTCCACTGGCTTTTGGTTTCAGAGCTATGCGTCATGCAATTGCTCTTGCAAGGCTCTTGCAAGGCTCAGGCGGGAGAATTAGAAAGTAATCGAAAATAAGCAAATGTGGATACATACCAGCTACCCCGACCCAGGCGAAGGGCAGTTAAGCCGCTGACGTCGAGGTGTAGGACCGACCATTGAATATTTGTCCATACCATAATGCGAAGCTGATCTGACATTTCAGGCTATGCCCGATGTCGTTCCTCTTAGTTTATAAAGAATCATACCTGCCTACACTCACGCAAAAAGGAGCGTAAAGCTACATAAGTTCATGGCAGATTGATCAGTTAATTGAATAGCTTCCCATTGCGTGAATTTGCTGCGACATGACTGCCAGCGATTTGACTTGGTTGTGAGATAATAAAATACTCCCGATCGGGGAATTGAACCCCGGCCACCTGCGAGCTCATTCTCGGCCGAGATTAGTCAGCCACGAGATGACAAGCAGGTAGATTTTATTTTGTGGCTGTTAGATGTTGGAACCCAATTCCTGCGGAGCCACGATGAAAATTGAGGCGCGTTAGCACTACAAATAAGCATTGACGCATTTGTGGTTGACCCATTTGACAACAGCCATTTATGTGCGTCGGATTTTTTTCCTTTTTTCATTATTCTTCGTTTCTTCAGCTACTCTCTTCCCTCCTTTCTGATGGTACATTTACTGCTTCCTTCTATCTTATTTCATTCACACCTAGGTACCTACCTAGCTTTAGAACGTAGTCTGGAGTTTGGGATAATCTTTAGCGCATGCTTGTAGGTCTGCAAATATGGCCGCCGAGTCGTCTCTTTGTAAGCTCATCCTGTGGGTGTCCTCATCTTCCAAATTCTCTAACTCTTCTATTGGTTTCCTCTGTCCCTCTGCTTGGTCCATCTGCGGTTCGGTTGCTTTCGCGATACCGCTCGATTCGCCAATTAGGAGAAATTGAGTGTTAACGAAATCGAGGTGCTTGGGTTGGGTTGCGACCCATCGCAAGGCCCTGAATTCGTCTTGGACTCTTGATCATGGGCTGTTAGTAACACCATGGCGTAATATAGGACCCGCGACCATGAACATACTCCTTAGGATAATCTGGCCCTCGAGGGAGGGCAATGCCCTTCGGCGCCTCATATTGCGGGTTTCTGGTGCTGATAATGAAGCTCCCTTTCTCTCTGAGCCCGATCTCTCTCTGCACTTCGCCAAGATCTTCCGGCAAAGTGATCATGTACACAAGATGACTCTCACGGCCGGTACTCGTGATAACGTAAGTACCCTCCCCGACCGGGGTGGCAGCGGGCGTATGTCGCACGCCGACAGTCTTGGTTATATAATCAGAACCCGAGATGAACTCATCTTTTAATGCCTCGAACGAGGCATGGGATTTCTCGACGAACGCGATCCACCTGTCCCTTCCACTTGAGGGTAACACCTTTTTGGGAATGGCGATCAGTCGGCTATTTCCAGCGTCGTCGATCGAACCCTCGCCGAGCCTTGCATCTTTGCCCAGTGGTCGCAGGACGATGTAACTGCGACGAATGTCATCCACGCTGCCCGGCTCGTCGACGTCTACCCTACCACGGATGAAGAAATAGACGATGCCCTTTTCTAAGATGTTAGTCGGGACAACGCCTTCTCTCGCCCCTTCTTGCTCTGCTGAGCCAATTTGGTCTGTTTTCTCTCGTGTATCTATACCATTATTATCCTTCTCGTCCTCCCCTCCCTTATCGCTACTGGGTAGCGCTTTATTTTTGCCGCCGCCGTACGCTTCAGCGGGACTAGAGTTACATCAGTAAATACTCTGCAACACCTAATATTATATCTAATATATTCATACCTCGGAAGGGTATCTTCGATAGTCTGCTGTTTCTTTTCATCGTTATTCTTTTTTGCGCGTTTAGATGTTGGCGACCCTTTCATATCAAGCTGGTGCTTGGAGCTAGCTTCTCCGCCGTGCTCGTTCTTGGAATGTGGCGCGGCTTTGGCCCCAGATCTGGTCGTAGTCATGGTTATCGAATGGTAGATTTTAGATACCTACCCGCCACGGAACACTTAAAATGAAGCGATTTAGAATGATGGATAGGTGGAAAATCAGGATAGCTAAGTATATAGGTATTTTGAATATATTGAAGCTCGAGACATAATACTTAGTTAGACTGAACCAAGTGCAACTGTGTCACTCTGATGTCATGGATCTGGTTGAGGCTTTCACTGCTTCTCAGGAACACACGGGAGCTTGGACCATTCATGACATAGCTAATTTCCTTTCTAGGTAAGCGAGGTAATCATAATGTACTTCGTATTTGCACCGACTATTTCAACTTTTGAGTTTATTTACCTAGGTATACGTTCTAGGGGCTGATAGAAAAGTGAAATATTCTAAACATTATGCGCCGAAGTTACTCTATTTTTCGGAATTGAACAATTGAACGTTCGAAGATTCGAATTGGATGTAAAAAATTACGGAACTATCGCCGAGCTACAATGCAAGGTATGCAAGTCATGGCTAGTGAGGTTATCATGTGATTTGGTGTAGGTATTAATATATTATGTCATTAAAAATAAAACGGATCCCCGATAAACAAGTTGTTCATTCATAATCCCTCGCTTTAATGAAGATTTTAAGAATCTAGATGATGCATACATCTACCTAGGTCCTAGGTACCTATGCAATGTCGCTCATTAAGCTCATAATACTGTGGTCATAGGGGTAAGTTTTTTAAGATAGTCGTATATTCTTGGCGATCGTAAGGGTTGAGTACTAAGGGTTGAACAAGGGTAAGAAAAGATACTTACGCCTACATTTCAATTAGTGGACAAAATAACACGTATTTTGGATCGTTATACCGCATTTATACATACATACCTTATTATGCTATTATACCCACTGTAAAATACACTTATACAGGTATAA
>MU405362.1:0-90461 GCA_022836615.1 Annulohypoxylon bovei var. microspora
CTTTTAAATTAATGGGGCTAGGTACCGGTACTTTGGTGCAAAGTCCACACAGGGGTCCGTGATCCACACGAACAGGTGCTGCGTTAACGGCAGTCGAAAGAGGACCCAGTTGTCGCTAAACGGCCTTGGATCCGTTCGTATTTAACTTATGGCATTTCAGTGAAGCAGTAGAATAGATTGTCAAGACAGGGCGCCTTAGCGTATGGAAGACATTGGTAAGTGCCGTGTATCTTGTATTGCATGTAGGTAGGAGGGTAAAGTTATGTCAAGTGTCACGATAGTGTGTATACAGAAACCCATACTTTTTTCCACGCTTTGCTGAAGGTACAAGACGCGACTCTAGATTTGGACGCGGGGACCCTTCCATCTCAATTAGGAATTAAGTAAGATGCCTGTTCCATGTCAATGCACGTTCCATCTGACAGCTGGCAATTAGCACCTGCCAGATGTTTGCACGTCGCACCAATTAGATTCCACCTCTTGTCAATCGCACCTACGGATTCCTGTTTTCAGATGAATGTTGAACCCTGAATTTTATAGTTAGACTGGCTAGAAGATCAAAGCTATTAACAGGTTTCCTCTAAAGCAGACCTTCCCTAGTCAGACGTCACTTACAGAGCTTATAAGTTTAAGTTTAAGTAGGTCTAAGCTTATAAGTTTAAGTTTAAGTAGGTCTAAAGCTTACTTATAAATACATATCAGGGTGCATGTGAACATCGAATATTCCAACACTATGTGGAAAGTGTATTGTTATGCCTAATGGCGTCATTATGCCTCTACATCCCCTTCGGTATCAACCAATCTTGACAGCTATCACCTCTACATCCCACAAATAAGCTTATTATTAAGTTGGTAACTCTCTTAATTTCTTCATTCCAACTTTCATTCCTTCGATGAAGAAATTTGTTTGAACTATTTCAAACTTCAAGATTCAAAATCAAAGACAAAAAAAAGAGTGTTCGGTTCTAGTTTTGAAACCGTATACCAGGGGGTTTCAAACTACAGTAGATATCACCGGCTAGTTTCTGTCTAAAGTCGCATCGACTCTGCCGTTGACGGGTTGAAGATCTCATAGTAATAAGAGCCGCCTACTCCTCGTCCAACCACAGCTCACGCTCGAAACACGTCCTTCAGCGAATGCCAACTACAGGATCAAACATTTCCGCCCACCTACTTTTTTTATACTTTCCTACCTCAACAGACTCCGTCATTCCCTCGCCCTAGAACGCTTATCCCTTAGAGGCCCTATTCTCTATTGCCTATTGCAGGCCTCTGGAGTCACGCAAACTCACCTCGTGTCTTACCATATTCTAGCTACTAACCTACGAAAAGTCACATGCGCCCACTTTGTATTCCCACCTCGATCCTTTACCTCTAACCTCGACCCGTTGCCACCTCTTTATTTAATTGGGCCGGCTTCTAGCATCGCATCCACCTAGACGCACAAGGTGAAGCTATCTTTTGGTCAAGACGACAATAATAAACAGGCCCCCTGCTCCCATCGTGAGTTGGCATTTCCTGCTATCCCCTCGTCCAGACTTCAGGTCCGAATCTTGGACGCCCTTCCGCCTATTGTTTGGCTATGGCTGACATCCTAGTTCTTAGGGGAGCTGAAGCTCTTCGTAGAGTATCTTTCCGTAACGATATCCAAAGATTCCCAATCCGCACTCTAGCAGAGATGGCCGATTCCACAAACCATTCTCTACAGGCGCAATTTGCTAAGTCCGAGGGCGCTCAGACTGACGACGAGACTGCTCTAACACCCGATGATACAACGATCCCATCTCTAAGCTCTTCGCCTCTCCAACAAGCCGTGGTTGATCCTCCCAAGCTAGACGATGGACACAAAAGCCCCCGAATGTCGAGGAATCCCTCCTTCTCTGGGAGCAGCTCCTATCATGAAGATTGGGATTCCTATCCTCCCCTAGACCGGTTAACGGTTCTGGACCTACTCGACAATTTCGCTTTGCCACAACAATTAGAAAAACTGCAAAAAGGGATCTCAGCTCAGACCGAAAAGGTTCGCAAATCGCGAGCCGCACTCAAAAATAAAGGCCAGGAGGCAAGGGAGCGCATGGTCGAAGAATGGCGGCGACGAGTCCCTTCGGCCGATGAGCAATTGGAGAGGTACAGAAAACGTATGAAGCAGAGCGTCGAGAGGTTGGGCCGTAGATGGAACGATACCAAAGTTGTCACCTTACGCGAGAAAGTTTCATTCATCGGCGGCGTCATGAATATCTTCATTAGTGGCTATTTGATAGGCGCCTATCCCGAATACTTTCATCTTTGGTACGGGGCCCAGCTCGCCTATTTTATGCCTATCCGTTTCTACACCTACCGTCGACGCGGCTATCATTACTTTTTGGCCGACCTCTGCTACTTCGTCAACCTCTTGCTCTCCCTCAGTATCTGGGTGTTCCCATCCTCCAAGAGATTATTTATCGCTGCTTACTGCCTGGCCTTCGGGAATAATGCCGTGGCAATTATTATGTGGCGTAATTCGCTCGTGTTCCATGACTTCGACAAAGTAACATCTCTGTTCATTCATATCATGCCATGTGCCACGTTGCATTGCATGATCCACCTGTTCTCTCCCGAAGCGCAGCACGAAAGGTTTCCTGCGCTTTGGACTGTCAAAACTTCTCCGCCAGGCTCACCGACCGCTTATGGCAATCTCTTATCGATGCTTGCCTGGTCGACCATTCCGTATGCTGTTTGGCAGTTTAGCTACTATTTCTTCATCACGGTTCGCAGACGTGAAAAGATCGCGGCTGGGCGACCTACTTCCTTTACTTGGCTACGCCGCTCATACTCGAAGACATGGATCGGCAAAATTGTGCTCGCGCTGCCAGATAGCTTGCAGGAATTCGCGTTCATGATGATCCAGTATGCGTACGCCGTACTGACTATGTTGCCCTGCTCCCTGTGGTTCTACAGCAGGTTGGCATCGTCCACTTTCCTCATGATCGTCTTCGTGTGGAGTGTCTACAATGGCTCGACGTATTACATCGATGTTTTCGGCAAGCGATTCCAAAAGGAACTCGAGGAGATGAAAGCCGAAGTTGCTAAGTGGCAGAACAGCCCCGACGGGCTTGGTTCTCCGTCAATAGCACCAACGCCAGTGCCCGCTACGGATATCGAAGGGGCAGAGAAGGCTATTCGGGTTCAAGACCCTGCAAGCGGACGGCGGTTGAGTGTGGACGATATTCCATTATTACACGACGAGAAACCATGCACGGAGGTAGGCTCTTCTGAGAAGAAAGATGCGGTGGCTAGCGGGATCGACGACGGCGACGACGACGATGCTGTTCGAGCAAGAAAACCTACGGGGATATATCCATCATGAAGCAATTATCCGTGGTAGACGTGCTATCTTCTCCGATGGACTTTTCCAAGGAACTAGTACGGGAAGGATCTGCTCAATGACCTGAGCTAGCGGGACGGTTAATTAAGTATCTTCCATCCAAAACTATAGCGCGGGTTATCGGTATTCGAGTGACGGCCCGGCCCTACCACGGCATGCCGTCAGCGATGCTACTTAGGTTAGGCTTGTTGGAGGATGCATGCTATTTTCTGTTTTCTTTGGATTCGGCGTTCCTGCGAGGTACGCGTGCGGCATCATCGTTCATCGTCATTATTATCAAAGATTGATTCAGCAAGATATATCGATACCCCTTCATATCAATTTAGTACAGAACACGGAGTTGGGATTCGGCGGTGAAAGAGTAACGATCAAATGGGATTTAATGGGGGATAGCTCTACATAGAGTCTGATGCTATAACATGCTAGAAGTTATAAAGATATTCACCCACAACCGTCGATTTTATGCCTGGCTACTTATTTGCGTGTCGTAACATGTCAAGATGTTGCCGTTCAAGCCATCGGTAGACAGATGTATCCTGGAGGTACTTTGAAAAGGGGCGTTCGATGCAATCACTATCTGTCTAAAAAAGACCGTACTGTATCGAATCACATACGCGGATTTACGAGTTTTAAAAGCTTTTACAACGCTTTTTCTAGCCTACAACGCTCGTGTAACAATACCTATGATGCTACCCGAGCCGGATGGACATATCGTCATGTTCCTCAATTGATCCTGCTAATGGATTCCTATCCGCAAGGAGTTTGCCGACCAACCCCAGTTCAACGCCTTGCTGCCCATACATAACAGGATTCTCCGCCGCCGCCGCCGTCGCCGCCGCCACCCATCATAAAGGTAGTCGAATGCAAATTAGTTACCTAGGTAGTTAACCTCCCGACGCCGTAGTAACTAAGCAACCAAGAATCCGACCCATCCTCATCCTCCGCGTAGTTTCGTAAATGCGAAGTTCGTGAAAAGAAAACGCCCGTGGATGCAACCCAACTGTACAGGTGACTCCCTTTGAAAATGCCATAAAACCAGGTGTGAAGATAGGTATGGCGAATGGGGTTTGCCATCCCATCGTACACAATGCATTACAGAGAAACTGGAGTTCCTCAACGAATCACGCCCCAGTCACTCAGTCGTCCCCCGCCACTGTCACTGTCCTCTCTCTGACCTGGTCGACGTCCGAACACAGTCCAGAATCGCAAAGTCTCATCGCCGGCCCCCGTCACTATGGTTCTTCCGTCTGGGCTCATCGCTAAATACAAGACTCGGTATGTATGCCCAGTGAGGCTGACCACCTGGGTCATGGCGGGATACTTCCATACGACGATCTGGTTTTGACTATAGCCGTGGGTTGAGACGATCTCGTTCGAATTCTTGGACCACGAAATGTTGCACACCTGGCTTCCGGTATCGACTTCGTTGATGACCGATCCGCGAACCGTATCGTGGAATATTATTCTTCGATCAGCCGTGCCACCACCCGACGCAAGAAGACCGCGCTGGTGCGGGGACCAAGCAATTGCCTTGACTGCGGCGGTATGGTCGGAGAATTTCCAGAGAGGAGTTTCGGAGAGTTTATCCCAGACCATAAGCTTGTTATCGTTTCCTCCGCTTGCTAGTTGGCCATCTTCGCAGTTCCACTTCAAACCACACACCTCCTGTTTATGACCCATAAGCTTTCGCATCCATTGATCCGGAGCTCTAACGTCACGATGATATATCAGTCGATCTCGGGATCCTGATGTAAGGATATGTGTGTTCCAGGCCAAAGATCCTACGCGTGCAGTGTGTCCTGTCATCGTTCTTAAGCGCCTGGCCTTCTCAGCATCCCAGATCTGAACCAGACCCTTGCCGGTGCCAATGGCAATGTGCGTGCCTTTTTGAATCCAGGACACGCTCGTTACAGTATCGTCCTCAAGTGTGCAAAGCTTATTTACCCGGCTTGTCTGTGCGTTCCACATGTAGACACTTGATCCCAGGCCAACACCTAAAACGTTAGCACTGCCCCAGTCGACCAAGTTCAGATAGAAGTCATCTGCAAGCTCGGGAGCGTCTAAGACTTTGTAGGGCACTTTGCTGACGGCTCGTGGTTGACGTCTAGGACTAAGTAACATCTGTTGGCTTCCGAAACGCACTGGAGATATACTGTATATCTCTGATCGGATATCTAAATTGGGGCCATGTCGACTCTGTGGGGTGCGGTTGGGCGTCGGATGGCCAGCAATGTTAGAGTGATGTCTTGGTGACATATAAGAGAAGAGATTCTTGTGTGGTGTCGATGGTGTGAAGGTAGAAGGTAGAGAAGGAGGGGGGTTGCTAGGCGGTGTGTGGGATCTTGTGCCATCGAGAACATATGTAGAGTGTGATGAGCCGGGTAAGTTGCTGTCTGGCGATAATGCCTGAGGGCCGGCTTGTGGTATTGTATTCTCGAAGAGTTCTGCTCGCAATACAGTCGAGAATATTCGATTCGCCTCTTCCGCTACAAACCTTGGTTAATATCGCATTCTTCGATGAGAGAACAGCTAAGTTGACTTACTCTTCTGGAAGTGAAGTTCGCCATGGGGTGTACGCTTCTTCTGCTTAGAGGGCGTTGCTGGCGAACCTTCTTCGTGTAAAAGACTGAAGCTGGCCTGAAGATCCTGGCCCGAACGGGAAGGAATAAATCTATCAGAATTAGCATATATTGCTGGGGGTTTAGACTGTCCACCCATGTTTAAGGGGATTCAGAATTTGGTGTTGGGAAGGGTGGGACAGCTTCAATGATAAAAAAATAAAATAAAATAAAAGTGTGGAAATAGTGAAATATGTATGTTTACTCACCTGTCAGCGTTTATGCGTTGCCTTTTCCTACTTGGACTAGCACCTGGTGTGCTATCTCGTCTTTCTCCAGATAATTCCTTAGAAAGAGCTCGTGTTAAAATCTCAGGATCAACTCCGCCTAAGGAGGTTCCTCGACCACTATGACGAGCACTCTTTAGCTTGCCACCATCTCCATTCATGACTTGTAGTGTTCCTCGATCTGATGGTGGAGGAGGGGTGGCTATCCTCGACGGTGTTCGGACGGACGGACTAGTTGTATCGTGCGCTTGTCGTTTTAAAGACGACAGTGTCGTAGACACCGGGTCAGACTCCAACGTCATTTTTTTCATCTTCAATTCGAATTCAAATAGTGATCGCAAGTGCTAGATAGCTTGTAGAGAAAGGAATGAACAAGGCAGCGTGGGTAGATTGTGAAAGTAAAAGTGAACGAGGCGCGGAGGCAACTTGTTATGTTTTTTTTTGTATTTGCAGGAGGAATCGTCGGAAGCGGACGAGAGAAGTTGGAGCTGGGTGCTAGGTGATTTAATTTGAATTGTGAATCTCCTCAGAGTTCCCCTCGGGGTTTGCAAGTTTCTCTAGCGCATGCTCTTCCGAGATAGACGATTTCAAACAGATTAATTGGAAGCTTGTCGGGAAGATAATGAGTGAGCAGTCGTTTGGAGGGATGGTCGTGTTATTCAAGCGCTAGATTTCGATTCGGCGGGCTCTTTTGGTGATAAATTGACGAGAAACTAACAAGGAAAGGAAATGGAAATGTGTTAATATCCAATTACTAAACAAGTTTTGGAATTTTTGTTATTAGTCGTCGATCACAAAAAATTAGGCAAGAGCAGTAAGAAGCATGAGGGAAAGAGGTAGGTGATTGAATTTCGTCGACGATGGTTGAGGTTGAATGGCAACGGCTGAATGGACTATGCTAAGGTAAGGAAGGTGGACGGCATGGCTCATGGCTCTCCCCCCATACCTTTCCTTTACGTGCGGGCGCGCGCCTTACAATGCAGCAATGACACCAAGGGGGGAGCAGGTGCTAACTATCTAGGTAAGTCTCCACTATCAAGTAATATTGCGAATTTTTAGGTACCTGCAGCTCCTCTTAATACACGCGAAATGTCCTGTACTGTATTGTACCACGCTATAATCGATGTTACCATGATTGTATCCCCACGACCGCCAGACATGGGTCCAAAAAGCATCCACTGAAATCAGCCCTTCTAGCCAATTAAAAAACAGTTTACGAGAAACTAAACATGGTATAAAGTAATTAACCAATCACATTCAACGTTTATGCTTTCCCCATGTCCTTCATGAAGTGAAGGCTTTAACCTTTTAAAGAAAATCGATAAGGAATTACAAGGTTGAAATTTGATTTTTAATTGGCCGACACAAGTGTTTTTTAGTGGATGCTTTTTGGACCCATGTCTGGCGGTCGTGGGGATAGAGTACTTCGTCAAGAAACACCAAACCAAACCAAACCAATACTCTCTTCTGTCAGCTACATAGGTATGATATATGATTACAATTATTATATTCACTTTTTATACTAACATATAAAGGTATTTATGTTAAAGTCAAAAATTAACTATTCCTTTAGGATAATAAATATCATCACTCATCTTTAAAATAGTTCACAGTATCTATGTAGGTACTGTACTTGTACAGTTATAATATTATGGGACGCTATGTAGGTACCTAGATTAGTTGACCTACATAGATTCCATTAAGTGGCGGGAAACGCGTGTGTAAACAGCTTCTGCAAAGTCTCATATTTTTTTTCGTCCTGCATTCATGCTCACTAAAGCCTTAGATGGATAACATCTGATTGTGGAGGTTGGGTACTAACATTTGGTTTGAGCAGAACAATAACAAAGGGCGTCTGACAGGCCTTTTTACCCTGTAAGTAATTCAACACGTCAAGAACTGAGGCCCGTTGTGCGGCCTAATTCGCGATGCAAGATTGACGAGACGCGCTGTTCTCCCTTTTTTCTTCATAACAGAAAAGCAAAGCAAAGCAAAAGTGCCCCTCGCTGCCCTCGTTAAAGTACTGTATTTGTACATAGCGCGGTTGCGTTGTTTGTTTTGTTACTTATTTGGCCTAGGTAGTTTTACCAAGGACGCGCCCGGCCAATTTTCCGACTGGCTAAACACTTCTCACTCAGGGGTTGGCGTTTGGACTCGTCCCAAGTTTCCAGATGATAGGGCAGCTTGGGGGCTTAACTCTATGTACTGTAACCTACTAAATAAGTTACTTTACAAGTCAATAAGTACACCTAGTACATTCATGTACTCGATAAGTACTTACCAAACTAGTACTTAAACTGCGGGATCTACCAGCGGCGCGTCAAGAATTACCCCAATTGTCCCCGTCCGCATGGAAAATAAAAAACATCAACCAGCAACATCCATGGTTGAGAAATCTTGGCATTAAACTGACTTACCTAAGGCTATTTGAACCTCATCAACTGATGTAGGTACTTACCACTAAGTAAGTGATGATTTTTCATGATAGTACTGTATACTTATACCCCAGTTCTCTCTAATATTCACTCAGTGTTCTATGAACCTCGGAGTATAAGCGTAACAAAGGTAGCAAAGGGTAAGTGACAAAGTAATCTAGATAATGTAACTGATGATGACTGGTTAGGATACTAGGTATAAAGCATACAGTTTTATGAGGCTCAAAATCTTCTCGTACTCAGCTTTATAATTCTTTATACTGTTAACTACCTAGGTACTGTTTCTTTTCTAGATATAAGCGGAATACAACCTTAATGTGGGATCCTTGTTGTTGAGCTTTCATATACAACTTTCTTGTAAGCAAAATATTAGCAGAGACTTGACGATACTAATTCAAGAACAAAAACTTATCAAGGTGCTCCAACAAGCAAGTTTTTCCCTGTCCAACTCCAAATATCTTATATCACCAGACTATTTCCCTATATAGTATAAACATAAGAGCTACATACATCACTGACTATACTGGCGCTTACAGAAAAAAAAAACCCGAACTCTAAATTCATTATGGGGGTCATATTAGGAATCTCGTGGGTGCTACGACCAATATCACGATCACATCTCTTATTTTTAGACTACCTACTTACCCCTATCTCCAGAACTCTATTATATGCCAAACGGATGATAATGCTCCGGCAATCGGCATGATTCCGGGACACTATTCAATTCTACTCAGGTGTTATTCGTCAATGATAACAGTTCCGTTATATGTTGATTTCTCAAGCGACTCTCGGGCTGAGCAGCATACATTGTCCATAATTATTGTACTCTATCAGCTGGTCTAAACTAGGCGGAGTGTCATAGCAAGTGACTAATCCATGACCTACGATTCCGCCGGACACCGCGCGAGTCCCAAAAGAAAACCTAGCTAAAGAATAGCAACCTCCTATCCATAAATCCTACTCTAAGTTGGTTGTCTGTATGATGATGACGCATAGGTAGGCCGAGCAACTCATTAGGCTAGTTTCTGGTTCTTTGCTTACCACGTAGGTGACTAAGTGTCCACAACGTCTGTTCGGCCTTTCTACTATAATCATGTAAATATGGTACAGCATGTTGATAGTTTCCACGTAAGACAACTAGTCAGCGGGCAGAGGAAGCATGTCGAGCACGTTAGAAGGTAACTTTGATCGAACTCATCTTTTTTATCGAGTCTCTCCTATATATATCTCCTGTCCCCATCTTATAATACGAGGCTGATGTTTCAGGTATCGAAAGGCTAACCTTAACATCTTTGTCTAATATATTCCCGAGCCACGAGCATTGGGAATAGAGAAGAGGGAACTTTGTTTCAGAGTACAGCCATTTCTAACTAACAGAATACATTTTCCCGAGGAACCTGAAAGCCCCTGGATAGCGTACACCTTGTTTTGTTGTCCATGGAATTGTTATGCGTCAAACATCAGTAAATACGGATTCGTGTCGCAAACAATACACAACATCACGTATTAAGATTAACGACCGACCTGGCGTGATGAGTGTGCGATCTTTCGCAGCATTTGAAAAGCATGACGACCAAGGCGAGGATGACGCCAACATCCACGAAATTCTTAAGAGACGAGCGAGCTTGGGGACTTCAGTTGCTGAAACTGTTGCATCTCCTGTCACATTTCGAAAGATATGGGCAGAAACAGCAAGTCTATCACTCTCGAACAACCGAAATGCCCAGTTGATCCATCCGAATAGGTGAGCTAGCTCCCACACTATCACTTGTAAATACCTTGTTGACTTGTTGGGCAGTATTCGGAGCAATCCTGAACGAAGTCGAGCCGAACTCTTCATGACAACCGCATCTGGTGACCCTCAGTCCGCCGAAACATGTTCGCCTTCAAGCCCTGATAGGAGTCGTGAGTGTGCCTCTACATTATTCATTGTCCTAATTGCCATTATCTTGAAGCACGAGTGATTCGTTTCAATAAACCCCTGAGAGCCACAGCCCCTCACGCCTTAGCGCACAGTCAACCTAAATACGTACGGTACTTATGTAAAGTACTATAATCTAACATCAATATCTATAGTATTGTCTCATTCGACGAATTCGAGGGCAAATTCTTCATCTTCTTCCCCTGCGCTTATGAGCAGCAGTGTCTCCTATGGTCTGCAGAGCAAAGGATCAATAGACCAGGACGAGCTAAAACCTTTAGCTGAGGAAGATATCGATCCGGCTTCATTCGACCTAGTCTCACCATACAACAGCAGCCCCGTTGTCAGATACTCGTTAGAGACAAGATCAGAAGTACTCTTTTCTAAAACCCATCTACAAGCTATCTTCGATGATCCACTTCTGCTCCAGAGATTTAGAGACTTCCTTTACGCCTTCAGGCCGAAGTCTGTCCCCCTTCTTGTGTATTATCTGGATGCATCGAAGGCATTGAAAACCATCGACTATGCAAACACTGTTGCTCGGTCTTTGACTTCTATCAAGGGGCTAGAATTCAGTCAAGGAGCCGTTTCTAATACCACCAATGAATCACTACTAGAAAAGGCCAATATGGCATTCCAAACTTTGACTAATGAGCACCTCCCTGCTTATATCACCCATACCTGGGTTCAGAGAGTGGGCATGACTGTGAAGAGACGGATCGCACATACACTGCCCGATCATCTCAAAGACCTCTCCGATGGGCTAGCAGAGGTTTTTTGCTTGTCAGATCCGTCGAGACCTGATAACCCTATCTTATTTGCTAGTAAAGGTGCGTATTCGAACTCAAAGCATATCTTGGCTGAAATATGACTAAATATTGTATTATCTAGGATTCCATAGAATGACACAGGTAAGTATATGTGGTTCAAAACCAGTTCCTATACATTATCTACCTAATAGGATTCCTGGAAGCAAGTGTTTTGCGAGACGATAGTTACTGATCCCAGGTGTGATAGTATGGGACAGACTATGCCTTGGGTCGAAATTGCCGTTTTCTTCAAGGACCATACACGAACCGGACCAGCGCTAACAGACTAAGGGAACGACTAGAAACAGGAAAGGAACACTGCGAAGCCATTTTGAACTACCGACGTGATGGATCTCCTTTTATGAACCTCCTCATGGTTGCACCTCTATTCGATAACCTTGGTGCTGTTCGATACAACATTGGTTGTCAGGTAGACGTATCAGGTTTGGTAAAGGAATGCGCGGATCTCGAGGCACTCAGGCAGGTTGTTTACCGTAAAAGCGACACACCAGGTCAAGAGGGTGGCGCAATTACACAACCCCCAAAGCATGCCAAAGACGAATTTCGCCAACTCGTAGATATGTTCAGCTTCCACGAGCTGAAAACGATCCGGGAAGTTACGGAACACTCTAGCGAGGAAATAGATGACACTGGCGTCGCTTCATGTTGCCGCAAATCGAGGCTCCTGGGTAACAACGACAAAGATCCAGGTCACCGTGACCCTGATCCCGTGCTCACCGTCTCGCCCTCGCCGGGTAGCCAGTTAAGTAGCATCTACGAAAACTACCTTATAGTGCGTCCCTACCCGAGCCAGCGAGTCCTGTTCGCCTCGCCGTCGTTGCGCTTCCCCGGTATGTTGCAAAGCAGCTTCATGTCCCGCATCGGAGGATCACAAATTGCTCGCGAAGAGATTATCCAAGCGTTCGCTGACGGACGTGAAATCACTACCAAAGTCCGCTGGGTAGCTAAGATGGATAGCTACGGCAAGGGGAAATGGATCCATTGCACTCCTCTGTTTGGAACCAATGGGGCTGTTGGGGTTTGGATGGTAATTGTTATCGACGACGACGAAGACGCTTCGACGAGACGTGCTCGAGGCGCCCCCCCGGTGGATTCGCCTACAAGCAGACGGAGATCCTTCGAGGATGATACTAAATGCCCTCCCAGCTCCGTGAATGTAGACGAAAAACCTGACCAACATCGCCTGCCGCCAGTAACGACAGATGTTTCGAAGGGTTAGAGATACAACGCGGAGAGTTGAACATTGTCTTAGCCAGATACATCCAGAAGGGCTTTTACCCCCTTTTCTATAGTTGGATTTCCTAGCGGTTTGCGGGTTTAACCTTTGTTTGGTTTCGATGGCTCTAGGCGCATGCTAGTTATTAGGCTTCGCAAATGTATTATCAATGTATTATTATGTCTCACGGGAACCTCTAGATGGATGTCTATCCTATATTGTATAGCATTTAATAGTGTATAATCGTTTCCTCATACTTCAACCCGGGCCCCTATAATTGTTAGAGTCGTTAGAGGCTACATATGTACCTACCCAAGTAAAAGGTGAAATAAATGTTGATAAAAGTTGAGATTAAGCCCCTTAGACTTCATGTGAATGCTATGAGTTATACATCATGTGAACTTCTCAAGGTTGATCGTAGAGAACCTAGTATAATTCTGGAGCCTTGAAGACGAATAAAAATAAAAATAGGCCATGGATAAGTCACGTACTTGAGGATAGATGAGTTTATCCATCTTGTGTATTCTTTAGGCAAAACCATCGTCCCACACCGCAATTCTTTGCAAGTCTTTATGTCTATCCCTCTGGATATAAGAGCCGGTAAAACCCGATATCAACGCCAAGTGCAGGTTCTGAGCGCAATCAATACGTATCCGCCGCAATGCTGAAATGACAAAAGAAAATCCGAACTAGCATGGCAATGCCGGCCGCATATTACAACATTGGACCCAGGTCTTTGCCCGAAGACAAAAATGATCCCCTAACCCTAGTATGACGCATATCCTATCATGGTCGTTCTTATGCTGACTCTGCCTGAGCTAATAAACGTGCCCTCCAGCCATTACATACTTCCTCGAAGCCTCCAACAACTTCTCTGCACACGCCAGCACACTCGCGTTTTTGTAACCTCTCACCCCAGTTACCCTTTGTCAACCATCTCTCCCCTTCCTCCCTGAGCTCCTCTTCTCGTTTCATCTCGGCCACCATCTCCTTAGCTATTCTTAAACGTCTGGTGGCAGTTGTGGTCGTTTGCCGTGACATGTGCAATGTGTCTGAGAGGTAATTAAGGGTTTGTACTAGGTCCGATGTTACCGAGTGCAGAGCAGATAAGGAGTTGAATGCTGAGGTTGCAGGTCGCGGCATTTCCTCCGAGACGGAAGCGAGCAATGGCAAGAGCGCATCGATTGTATCCGGGTCAGGAGGCGCGACTAGTGGTGATAATAGAGGGAATGTGAGGTTGTGAATTTGACGTGTCTGATGTGCCAGGTGTGTTGCCAAAGCCGAGTGAGCAGTAATCAACCTATTATAAACAGCGGCTTGGTTAGAGTAGATCCATTATGGTGGGTTAGGTAACTAATGGTATTACTCACCTCGTAGTACTTCCCTCCACACTAGACTGAGATCCGAGATCTTTGAGTCCATCTGTTAATCGTTGGAACACGCCATCCGTAGATCCACCATTGCTCTCAGTGCCTCTTCGGGCTAACGACTCGACAGCATCGATCTTAGCAACTAGGCTTGGTGGCATACCAGGCGAGTCTAGATCAGATTCAGAGCCATATTCACTTCCATCATACGCGCTTCCTGTTCGCCGATGACCACGCCCAGGGGGCGAAGGTATACCCAGGCTTGTGCTCTTGGTTCTTCCATGTTGGCCAGACTGGCTTGCCACGTCAACTCCACTGTCTCTAATCCCATCAACCGAATCCCGACTGTTGTCTTTCTTCTGATCGAAACCAAGACGCGATGACCCTTCGTCCTCGTAGTATTCCTCATCATCGCCAGACCCAGATAAAGCATCTGCTAATTCATCCGCCAAATTTCCAAGCCCATTATCATGGCCTATGCCACCACTGCTAAGGTCATTAAGCTCAGACTCGTTCATACTGTTGCGTAAGGGCGTCAGGGGATCTTGAAAAGAGGACTTGGACTGTCGCCGGCTGCGGGGTGACTCGGGACTGTAAGTGTGAAAAGATACCTCGACGCTAGAAGAGCGCGAGTGGTGTGTCGGGGTTGACGGTGACCTCAACATGGTTGCGATTTGACAGTTTTGTTGAACTGGATCGAGATTGTTGGATTGTGGGAAACTAGAAGCTCAACTGCGCGTTGAATTAAACCATGAATGGGAAACAGCGTAGCATCCCACTAAAATAGCCGGTAGGAAGATGGAAAAAAATTAAAAGGGTCAAGAATAAAGGCGGTGCTATTCGTGTTTACAGAACTCGGCCGAACGTGTATTTTGAAGGTTTCGTTGTGATTTAGAAACAACTTTGATATTGGGTGTTGCTGATGCGGATTACGTTATGACCCGAATGGTTAGAAAAGTTCAATGTGCAGGCTGATCCAATAATAAAACCGCAGAATATTTACTAACCCTTGAAAGTTAGCAAGGATCCCATACCGTTACCCGGCAGCTGCCCGGATGCATCAAATTCAAATATTAAAAATTTAAGGCAAGAACTACTTCGTACATTACCTACCTACACCAGTGCCGAATGCAAGGCACCTTGCCGTGGGAGGCGTTCCGACGTTCCTGCCGGTTCCCGCATGCGTAAACCATTCCGTCACTACATACAAGTCCGTCTGTCCGCTAGGTATGAGGTTAGCGACTGTTCGAGCTCATTTTAGGGCAGGTATGTACATCCCATACATGTGATTAACCCGCCGACTGTCTTAATCTTCGCAGAGACCATGTGCCCCACTTCATTGGATAAATAGGTACATAGGTACTTACATTTAAATTGGTACCGAATTTTTGGAGGGGCAGCAGATACTGCGAATGTGGATCATTGAATTCTCACTTTACGTAGTACACAACGATGAAACCTTCACTATTTCTTCCTTACCAACATCTACGGTGCCTATTCAGTATAAGACTATTGATGACTTTACTTACTAGGGCTACTATTTGAATCTTCTTAAATTCTAAGGCGATGAAATAGTGGGTAAAATGATGATATGCTCCTTAAAGCCTTCTTGTTTGCAACTCATCATCTTTTTATCTCGTCTCCAATAACAAGATCACGCAAATATTGCCGTTAAAAGATTCTAGAAAAATATCTTCTGGAAGAGAAACAATAGTCATCCTTTAATATGGCCTCCTTTCGACGTTTTCGCCCAGGCGACTTAGACAAGTTCTCGAAGTGTAACCTCGACCCTTTGACTGAGACTTATGATCTAAGTTTCTATCTCCAATACTTTGCCAAATGGCCCTCGCTATTTCAGGTTGCCGAAGACCCTAGTGGAAATATTATTGGTTACAGTAGGTCAAAGTCCGTTTGGTTTATACAGAGGACTCAGAATTGTCTGGTCTAACATGGTTATGCTTTGCGCGCAGTCATGGGCAAACTAGAAAGCTCTCCAGACTATTTCAAGTACTCGGAACATTACCTACCTTGGCATGCGCATATAACTGCCCTCACAGTGGCCCCTGAAGCTCGTCGCCTTGGAATTGGAAAGATTCTTACCGAAAACCTCGAAGTTGCAGCCGAAGCTGGTGACGCTTGGTTTGTCGATCTTTTCGTGAGGAAAAGCAACACGAAAGCTATCAAGTTTTATGAGGGTATGGGTTATAGTGTTTATCGTGTAGTGAAGGACTACTATGGCGACAATGTGAACGACCCTACTGCTCACGGCGAAGATGCTTATGACATGCGGAAACCTATGTCACGGGATAAGACCTTAAAGCACATTCGAGAGGACGGAAGAAATCACGATGTTCAGCCTGAGGATGTCTTTTGATGGGGGGTTCTGCTTATGTGCTACATTGCGCCATCGACGGAGTATACACTCCCGCTCACGTACCTGCTCTCGGGGCTCAGCAAAAAGGCGATGACGTTGCCACATTCCTCTGCCGTCCCTTGCCTACCGAGAGCCGCCGTATCATCGAACGGTGTGTCAGGTGACCGGTTATGAATTTTCCAGCTCTTTTCCATCAATGGAGTAAATATAGCACCAGGAGCTACCGCGTTGACACGAACTTCGCGTTTGCCATTTTCTTTTGCCGCAGCTTTTGTCAGGCCAATTACTCCGTGCTTACTGGCATCATACGCCCCATGCTTGGCAAACCCTAGACTAGAGATCAATATCGGAATTCGGTAGATGGCGGAACTCTGGACCATTAATTACCTTGGAGTCCATGAATAGAGGAAACATTCACAATAGAACCACCATCCACGATCTTCCTCAGCTCAGCTCTCAAGCAATACATTGTCCCCGTTAGGTTAACCGCGATTATCTTATGCCATTCGTCGTCGTCAAGGTCTGCCACCTCTCGTATTCCGTGATGTTTGCCGATGATACCGGCGACATTGGCAGCGCCGTCGAGTCTACCGTATTTCTGAACTATGCTGTCGATCCAAGATTCCACCTCGTCGCGCTTAGAGATATCTACCTTAGTAACGATGAAAGGTGCTTTTAGATTGATGAAGTATTCTTCCGCCTTGGTCATAGCTATGGGGTCTACATCAGCTACGCAGACGATTCCACCACGCTTGGACAATATCTGTGCAGTTGCGAAGCCGATCCCGCTAGCGCCTCCGGTGATTGCGAAGACTTTGCCTTCTAGGGTTGCCATGATCGTTCCCGATATAACGAAACAAAAGTCAAAAGGTAGGTGTATAGTGTTGGCGGGGTAGTGTTACCGGACCCGGCGACTTCGGTTATGAAAGACCCGAGATTCGATTCTATAGTCGGTGAGCTGTGAGATTTAATTCTGATAAGATTAAAAATTTACTGGTGAATCCGACTATCGGGTTAAAGGCAGTGATAAGTCCAGAGGGTTATTTTTCGTAGATTTAGGATAGAAGATATGGGTGGGAATGTATACACAGCTCTCGGAGTTAACAGCAAGTGGTTCCTACTCTTACAAAGTCTTAGTTAAGTAAGAAACTATAGGCAGTGGATACCAGTTTTCACACTTATATTTAGCATGTTGGTACTACCTACCTAGGGCAGCCAGGCTAGCTAAGGTATGAGAGATTGTGGAGGAGAAACAAAAACGGATGTCACACGATTCTGAATGGCCTCATTCTGTGGAATGGGGTGGGCTCGCACATAGTTAACTAAACCGAAGCCATATTTATTGAGAAGGTACCTACTTTAATTGGTGCCTTTTTCTTCTCCCACTTTCTTATTTTTTTGTCGGCGTTTCATAATGTTTCGTCTTAGGTTTCTATCACATTTCTAGAATGAGGAGAATAGCGATGTGTGTTTGTCTTCTTGTGTACTTCACTATAATAAGGATTATACATATATGTATCATTCAAGGTACCTACCTATAATCAAGATATTATGCATACTTAACTACTAGGTATGTAGTAAATTATACTATACTTATATATCTTTGGGTTTCTACATACCGACTTGTAGGTGAGCAGCTAAATCACAGAACGAACAAAGTGTTAACTGCGGGGGTAATATTTTAAAAAGGAGGGGTTTAGTTAGGCTAATTATAGGCCTACCAAAGCAGCCGGACTCGAAGCTGGTTACCATGCATTACACTCAACCCTTTTCAGCTTCAGCTCTGCCAGCCTCGGGTTCTTTCCCAATTATCAATGGTATGGTAAGGGACCTTGCAGCTATCCATACCCCAAGATTTGACACAGTACCTTACCTCATAGGCTGTTGCCCTCTCCACAACTCTACCTGTTAGTCCAAAAAGAGCGAGTTTTGTGGAGAAATGTCGTCACTTCCGTTTGTTAATGGCTAGTAAGCTGGAGGAGGTTGTTTCGGGCTCCGGGCGTCATCCCTCGAAACCTGGGGGAAGGTGGATCCCTATTTACTTTCAAGGTTGTACATAATGTTGTACGTTCTGACTGCCCGCAATGATTATCTCAACTCTTCCTCCTCTTCCTCTCTTCATACTTTGAGTGGGAGCCTTTCTACATATCCATATTTAGATATCTAGCTATTTCACACCCCATCGCCTTTGCGCGTATTCATTAGATGGTCTAGATACCAATTCTTGTCGAAATCCAGATCCCTCGGATAGCATCATTATCGTACTCGAGGGATTCGAACAAGACCATACATACTTTACCTTCATGTTTTATTGATCGCAGTATTTCTTTTCCTCCAATTGCTTTATCATACCTCCAATTAGCTTAGAAATAAACGAATATCCGCTTTATCCGTCGTCATGAGGCTGTGTTTTTGGCCGGCCCTCGTGGCTTTGGTTCTAGCCCTCGTCGATGCTTCGACCTTGACACCCCCCGTATTGCCATTGATAGTACGGAATCCATACTTGAGTTTCTGGTTCTCGCATTCCCGAGATGCTCCGTGGGAGAATTGGCCGATGTTTTGGACTGGCAGCACCGTCGGTTTTGCCATAATGGCCGCTGTACCCGACAATAAGACGGTTTACCCTCTGCTAGGCCGCTCACAAGATTTTTTGAGACATTCTTCTAGGTGAGCGGATTGCCTCTAATACCGGATCTAGGCTTCCCTCGGGCTAATGCTATATCAGTTACACGGTCTCTTTTCCTCAATATGACGGGGCTACTTTTGACGCCTCTACCACGAATCTCACATATACTATCCCGGGTTCCGACGTGAGAATTATCCTCTCGTTCTTGTCTCCCATTACGCCCACATCGACATTTAGGCAATCCCTCCCGGCAGGATACCTAACCTGTACCGTCGAAGGCTCGACAGATGTTAGTCTTTATGTTGACATAAATGGAGAATGGGCTAGCGGCGATCGTGATAATAAAATCGAGTGGGCGCTTGCTCGAACCGGAAAGAGTAAGACTGCGAGGACCCCTATCAAGACGTGGAGCATCACACGGCGGCACGAACAGCTTTTAACCGAGTTTTATGATCACGCCGAATGGGGAACTATCCATATCTCTGCCCCAGACGATGTCGAGCATCAATCTGGCGAATCAAATTATATAAGACGCCAGTTTGCAGAGCACGGCTCTTTAGGGAATAAGGTCGATGATTCCTATCGTGGGATTTTTGAAGATGAACCTATATTCGCCTTTTCCAAAACTTTCAAGCTTAGTGAGAAGCCGAAAAATTCACGCAATATCACCAAGGATAGCGTTGTCTTTACCTTCGCCTTGACTCAGGATCCTGTCGTCCAGTTCGCATCGGCCAGAGGTTTGACCTGGATGCGACCCTTATGGGCTTCCTATTTCGCCACTGCCCAAGAAATGCTACAATATCATTATGACGATTATGACACCGCTGTCTACCTTGCTAGCGATTACTCCGAACAGCTTGCCAAGGATGCGTATGCTTCAGGTTCTCAAGATTATCAAGACATCGCTGCGTTATCAGCTCGCCAAGTGTTAGGAGCAACACAATTTTCCGGAACTCCGGACAGTCCCATCATTTTCCTTAAGGAAATTTCATCGAACGGGAATTTCCAAACTGTCGATGTTATTTTCCCGGCATTTCCGTTTTTCTTATACACCAACCCTCAATGGCTGGCATACTTGTTGGAACCCCTTCTAGAGCATCAACTGAGCGGCCAATACCCCAACGACTATAGCATGCACGATCTTGGAACCCACTTTCCAAACGCGACTGGACATGGCGATGGGCGTGATGAGTATATGCCCGTCGAGGAGTGCGGTGATATGTTAATCATGGGTCTTGCACTAGTTAATGCCCTGAGGGACAATACGCAACCTGCGTTTGCTCGAGCGGCGCCACAAGAAGCTTTGCCTCTAAGTATGGAGTCAACAAAGCGTCCAGTTCTCGTTAATCCGTATGGAATGGATCGTACTTGGGAAGATATGGGCACAACCGGCGAAAAGGCTGCAGCGAAATGGGTAAACCGCTCGTATAAGCTGTGGAAGCAGTGGACAGGCTATCTCGTTCGAGAATCGCTCATCCCTGCCAATCAACTATGCACCGATGATTTTGCTGGCTGGCTGGCAAATCAAACGAACTTGGCGTTAAAAGGTATCATTGGTATTAAGGCCATGAGTGAGATTGCCAACGTTGTCGGTAAAGAGACCGAATCCAAGTGGTATAGTGACATAGCCGACGAATACATCGATAAGTGGCAGGACCTCGGATTGTCCAGAGACAAAACACATGCGAAGCTAGCGTACACCTGGTATGGATCTTGGACAACACTCTACAATATTTTTGCCGATGCATTACTTTGCTTCCACTTGCCTACAAATACGTCATCGTTGCTGGGATCGAGCAGATCCCGGAGCTCAGAGCAACAACCCATAGCTGGCGGGACTAGGACGACTCCAAAGTCGACATTCATTCCAGACAAAATCTACCAGATGCAGAGCGACTGGTACCACGCAGTTCTTCAGAGATATGGTTTACCGCTAGACAGCCGCCATTTGTATACGAAGAGTGATTGGGAATTCTTTGCGGCTGCAGTAACGAGCAAGAAAGTGCGAACTGAAATCCTCCAGAATGTTGCGACGTGGGTTAACGAGACCGCGACTGGTATGTATAAATCCTCCCGTATCTTGGATTTGGAATTATGTCTAATCAAAATTTCGTGTGTAGATCGGCCACTGACAGACCTTTACGAGACGGAAGGTGAAGGGGGGTTTCCTGGCCCCAACTTCATGGCTCGTCCGGTAGTAGGAGGTCATTTTGCATTTCTCGCATTGGAGAGAGCCTGTGGAGGAAGAGCATCGGAGGGCCTGAAATTCTTGGATGAAGTAGACCCTGCAAACATCAACGTCGAGCAAGCACTGGTGGCGGACATGGTAGAGAATCAAGTCGATATAGGTGAGTTGTAATGACTACCTAGATATGTGCTCTTGTTTATAAGACTATTCATTGCTGGTTCAACTCTGTCATTGAACTCTCTGTACTTTGAAGGGAAGCAAAACGGTTATAAGTGAACTTTAAAGTTCATTCCTACAACATTCTAAAAACGTCAGTTTATACTACTATAAAAAGAGGAAATAAATGTAGATTTTTGAAAGTCTAAGCATGTCAATCTATATTATCTGTGACCTACCGACAACTTTCCTTGTTTTATTAATGATTTGCGGTTTACTACAGATAGGTACTAGATAAGCAACTAATATTCCCATAACGATTAATGAATAGGTATTTATGTATCTTTCTAAACGTCGATATTGCTATACAGAGCTCTTACTGTGTTTTAGAGTGTCTACCCGCTTACCCCTAAGCAGTTGCCTAGGCAGGTACGAAGCACGCTGTACCCACTGTACCTACCATACGGTAACCCATCCGCAGCTGAACAATTTTGCCTCCCCACTTATTTTCCACCCCTTCAACACTTTCCCATTCACCTTTCGTTCATTTCATCTTTTTTTCTCTCTCCCTTTCTCTACACAGAACACAGCAAGCCTTTCTATTTTCGCATCCCGCCTACTAATTGCGGCTACACTATCATAAGAAAGTGTGTTTACATTTTGCGACAGAGACTCACGAGTTTTCCAGTACAATATTGTGTACGTGGCTTCCTATTCGCGAGTGCATTGCACCAGAGCCTGCATCGATCCAGGCTGCAACTGCCATTCTAGTTACGATTGGCGTGTCTAAGTGCATTGAAGTAGCAGGTGAGCAGAATTCATGGCGCCTCTTCCTCTTTTCTTTTTCTATCCATTACCCGATGCAACCATAAAAGCCTCTCACTACACCAACATCCACCCATTCATCATCGCCCATCATTCATCCATCTCTTCACTTACGTTTCTTGTTCCATCCATCGCCTTGAGACTAGAATCTTGTTCTGTTGCTTGACGCGACAATTTTCCCTGTACTAACCATCCTTGGTCCCTCTGCAAAGCACGCGTCCCTTCTTGTATTACTCTTCCAATCTACTGTCGCGTCGCGAGTCCCTACTTACCACATTCACAGCATCCAAGCCTTGTTAGCCATGGCCACCACAGCAATGGATTACGAGACTGCTAACGGCGACCGTTTTGACGGTAAGTTCTATTCTCCATCAGTGTTTACTATACTTAATAGACACGGTATTAATTTATGTCTATTTTTAGATGATGGCCCCCGTTATGAGCGCGATCAAAGAAGCGCTTCTCCTCGAGCTTCTCGCGATGACGGTATTGATATCCGCCGCCGCTCTGCTTCGCCGGCCGGCCACCAAGATCGGTAAGTTCCAGCAACACTGAAATTTATTTTTATTCTACTGCTCGTTGCCATTACTCGGTTGAACTCATGTTAGAGGACATCACTAACTTGTCGATTTATAGTGCCCCCAAAGACGGGAACCTCGACAAGGACGAGGATGGTTCTGTTAACCCTGGATCTAACCTCTTCGTAACTGGCATCCATCCCAGATTAAACGAAGCTGAAGTTACACGTCTCTTTGAAAAGTACGGCGAGGTCGAGAAGTGTCAAATCATGAAGGACCCGCACACTAAGGAGTCTCGTGGTTTTGGTTTTGTCAAGATGGTCACATCTGAGCAAGCCGATGCGGCTAAGGATGGATTGCAGGGAGAGGAGATCGAGGGCCGAACTCTTAGCATCGAGAAGGCTCGCCGAGCTCGTCCTCGAACTCCCACCCCCGGCAAGTACTTCGGACCCCCGAAGAGAGGTTAGTACATTCCAAGCCCAGTTAGCTTCTTAAGACTGACATGATCGTTTATAGAGGGCGGCCGACCTCGCTTCGAGGATCGACGTCGTGGGGGTGGTTATGGCGGCTATAGCGGTCGTGATGATCCATACCGCTACCGAAGCCACGATCGTCCCCGTTATGAGGAACGTGGCGATCGTGGTTACCGCGAGGAACGTGGGTATGATCGTAACTACCGTGAAGGTGGCCGAGGTGGCGGCTATAATGGTCGTGAAGAGCGAGGCTATGACCGCAACTATGATTCCTCTCGTAGCTACGGACGCGAGGATCGACGTGAGCGCGGTGGCGATGAGAGTTACGGACGAATCGATCGATATGCTGGTGGTCGTGAAGAGCGAGACCGGTATGGAGGTCGAGGAGGAGGAGGAGCCGGAGGAGAAGACCGACGTGCTCCCGGCTATGAGCGTGAGCGTTATGATCGTCCCGAGAGGGATGCTACTCGAGCTCGCGACCCGGCTCCGTCTGGTTACGGCGGCGAACCCGCTGCTCGACCCGAAGCCCGTGAGACATACGGAGGTGCGCCTTAATTACCGATCAACGACATCTCGACATATCCAGCCTGCCGCTGCTAATGCGTCATTCCAGGAAACGATCGCTACATGCGCTGAGGGCCATGATCGACTCTCAACATTTTAGCCTCCACACAGGTTGGATCTTCGACGACAGTATTGGGCTCTTCTTCGTCTTCAGTCATTTCTCTTCGGGCATGCGAGTTCGGCGGATACCATAAAAGATGTGACACATGGAGTTTAATACGGCAGGTAAAAGGGATGGAAAAGGCATTCTAACACCATGTTTTTCTCTTTTCTTTTCGTTTCTTTTTTTTTTGTTTTCCCCCTCATATCTGATCCTCAAACAGGGTTCGACGGAATCGGGCAGAAGGATGCTATCATTGTGATCTCGCCTGTTGATGAGCGGATTTCCCCGGCAAGAGGGTTTTCATTTTGCAGACAGCCTTGCGACGACGTTTAAGGATGATGGCATGGACACAACACTCTCCCTTTTCACCTAGTCAACCTTACCCCTTTGGATCAGCAAATACGTCTACGGCGTGGATAACAACACCATCCTTTCCTCTTTCAACCTGATGCTTGTACTATTATTTTTCACTTCCGAGGTTTCTCTTCGCGCTTGACGAGCTTGACGACTGTGCAACATCTTTCAGCATTTGCCGGGCGGATATTCGAGACAGCTCTGCAATGGTGGTCCCGCAGAATGCAACACATAATTGATCGCAAATTCCCTAAAGGTGCAACCTTGAGTCGAATCGACTAATGTTCCGTAAATACCATGAATTTGGCCTCTTATTCTTAAGTCGCTGCATCCAGCAATATCCAATTAACGCCACGCGACGCGATTTTTTAATGTACCTAATAAGCTCCCGGCGGATGTAAATGGGAGCCTACTTTTTCATCTCGACGCTCTTGCTTCATTCAACTTTTTAATCTATGATCGCCTTCCATTACAGCAAAATTACTCTTTGTCCTGCCAGCTATTGACTATCGGCCCATGTCATTGATCTCTTGCGCTACCAGGAGAAATCAAGGTAACCCCTTCCCGTTTAGAGATTATCTGCTGACTACTATTCTGTTCCACAGCATCTTTCTTAGTAGTTTTATCCACTGGAATGCGCCACACGTCTAGCAATATGTCCGTCCCCCCTCCCCATTCTAGCTAACCCAATTACGATTCTTGTCACGGGTAACGAATTTGTTCCGTGTTTCCACGAATGTATGAATTTTATATTCATTATGACTATTAAAAATATATAGCATCAATCTTAATGAGAACAATATATATCTAGTTCTTGTGTCTGTCCCTTTTGACTGGGACCAATAATAATTCAAGTGGTTAATCTTAAAGCGGCTCTCCTCACTGAAACCAGCAAGGTTCGCGTTCTACATTCCCGAATCTGCTTTGTTCGAAACGTAGCAAGATCTAGAGGATTTGGCGTTCGACGAAACACGTTTCTGTGGATAGTCTTTGTGATACATCCAGGAAGAGGAAAAGGATATCAGTATTGACGGAAACATCTAGGTTCGAATATCGTGGTAACGCGCCGAAAGGGGAAACCTGGGGAACACAAAGATAATTATCAACTAAATTTGATAATGGACCTGTTCAGGGCCGAAGACTCGCCTGTCTTGCGCCTTGTCCCATCACTTTTCAACTCTTCGACATCACAGGAAGTTGTTTCTTCACCTGCTGCATAGATTTATTTGCACTTCGGGCACACTGCAGGCATGTCGGCGGATAAAAAAACCAGTAGCTTCTCTAAGAAGAGAATTCTACTACATAAATTACGTGTAAATTATAGGCGCCTGAAAGCGTACCTAACCCTCGCCACATATGGCCGTGGAGGGCTAGAAAAAGACCAAGACAGTACGTATTCGACAACCATCGCTAGTTTGAGGATTTACATAGCCCTCTCTTTGTGTAAGTGGCTATCTTGCTAACATGATCAACTAGTCTTGGCTCGGGCAGAATGGGCGTTTAGGCGTACACATAAGGAGGGGACAAGAGGGCAGGAGGTGAAAGAGCGACGCCACGAGGGTGAGGTCGGGCAAGCTACGCTCGATCGGAAAATTGCGTCTTATCAGAATCGTGTGAGGCGAACCTCGGTTCAACTACTCGTCGCCGCTGCCGCCGGTTACCAGCACCGTGAGACAAACCTAGCAACTAGGCAAGGAGGGCTCATTAAGGGTATTCATCGCAGTGTCCCGCGCAAGTACCGTGCTTTCGACGTACGGCGCACTCCTAGTCTGAGCTCAAATGAGGCGACGGCTAGAGCAGTTAAGAACTGGATAAACCAACGTAAAGCTGGCCTGGATTCTGATTCCGATTCCGATTCCGACGGTGACTCTGGTGATGATGGAAGTAGTAGCAGCAGCAGCACACTTAGCTTTTTGAGTCATACCCCCACGCTCAGCGACGATGACGATGGTAGCGCAATAGCCGACATGGCTACGGCTATGATGGCTGACACTATATCTATGTCATCACCTAGTAATTTGGGAGGTGGAAACACGCCTTTTGATTTTACTGTCCAGGAAGACGACGGACAGCCGATAGCTCTATCAAGAGAACTATATACTCCATATCTTCCAGATCCGAAAGTCTACGACCCCAGACGTTGGAGATGGCTCGATGACATCGAAATTGAGTGGCTCAAGGATGAGTTCATGAAGGAAAAATTCAAAAGCCGTCCAAACCAAATCCCGGTAGGGCGACTGACCTGGAAGGAGCAGGAGAAGAAATTCCCGCTTCTCAACTCGATTCTAAAAATGGGTAAAAAAGACAAGTCTGAGTTATGGGATCCAAATAGTAGGCGCATAGAAGAGATGAAGATGCCTCATAATGAACGTCCCCCACTTGTGGCCGACATAAACACAAAGCTGTCGCTCGAAAGGCGACGAGGCTTTGAGCGGCGAGAGATGAACCCGTTGTATTTCGAATACTCGCGCCTCCCGGTCCCCCTGCCTGAGAAGCTAAGCGACGAAGAAATGAGGCGCGGGCCCCTTCCAGCACCGCCAAAGTTACCATTGATATCAGATTCCGGTCAGGAGGTAAAGCTTTTCAAGAAGACTCCCTCGAAGATCCAAGTACCTCCTCACGACACGTATGGACGGAAGAGAGCCTTTGATGACATGGTCGACGAGAGGCCATTGCCCGTCGCCCAATACCACTACCCCATCGACTCGCCCGCCATCTCGGCCTTCAAGTTCGACGACGGTAAACAGGTTTCCGACATCCTCAAACCAGGCCCGCTCGATGAGCCCCGCCAAGTCCGCGGCAGCCAGGCGATCATAGACTTCGGGAAGGAAACAGAGAAAGAGCAAGGCCCCCTGAAGCATCCGTATACCTGGGAGGGCATGCCAAAGCGGCCCCCGCCGGAATGGAGACCTGACGACTATGACCGCAATATGACACTGGAGGAGATAGAAGCATGGAAAACCGAGAAAGCCGAAGCCAGCGAGGATGCTCAGAGGATGATGGACGAGTACATACAAAAGGAGCAGGCTCGGAGAGAGGAAGCGAGGGCGAACAGGGGGAAACCAAAGCCCAAGAGCCCCAGCCCGGAGAATGATCCCACGAAGGGGGCATTGACGAGAAGGCTGATAGAGACGGCGGACTTCCGGAGGGAGTGGGCTCGATTGCATAGCGACAATCCTTTCTGGCACTACGAGTCTCTGAGTGACGGGGATTCGAGTATACATAGTGACAAGAAGAGGAAGCCAAATGATGATGGCCCTGGATCTTAGGTTATCTACAATTGCTTTAGGTGGTAGTTAATGTCGGAGGCATAGATCATAGCTCGCTTAGCTTGCTTCTATCGTGTATGGGATTCGTAATAAATGGCGCGATCTTTATCTCGCGAAGTTTTGAACATTCTTGGTTTTTGGGGGGGTTTTTTACATGTGATTTTTTGCTGTAGAGAAGCATGCACTTGTGATCGCCGAATATTAGGATTTATAACTTTGAGGATATAAATATGGATTTCTTTTGAAATTCGAATACTACTACTCTCATAACTAGAGTGCCCTAACGTATCCCGACTTGACCAGCTAGCCGCCTTAACCCCTATCCCCACCCCTATCAGCGGGCTGGGCTCCAATTAACCACCCAACACCGGACGCCAAAGTCCCAACCGCAGCCTCTCTCAGCTGATCTCTTTTCCTGACCCTCTGCTGGCCAGAGCCATCTCCCATCTCGCTATCGGTCTCTTCCGACCTAGCATTTTCACTGCGCTGGAGACTCGACAACGCCGTCAGATTGCGCTGTGCTCTAGCCATGCTCGCCCGGGATAGGTCGAAGAGCGACATCGGCGCCTCCTCAGCCTGGCGCGAAGATGTCGCCTTCGCGCTCCTTACAACGCCGGCCGGCACGGTACTGCTAAAAGCGCCAGGCATGACCTGCAGGTCGCCCTGGTCGTCCCAAGCCAATTCCTGCTCTTCTTCCGCCTTCACGGCGGCGTTGAGCTCCTCCTCGCACTTGCGGAAGACGTTCAGGATCTCCTGGAGGGTTGCGGGCGGGGCGACGCGGAGCGCCGTCGCTAGGCATTCCATCCGCTGCTCCAGGTGTCGGATGTCGAGGTTGCCGCTGGCGGTGCCGATGTGCGTGGGCTTGACGGTTCGCGCCGTGCGGCGGTATTTGCCGGCCTGTAGCGCGGCTTTCCACGAATAATCATCGGTCGCTAGAGCTGCCCCCTTCGACCCGGGTTCGCGTCCTAGTTTCGCAGGAGCGGTCCCGTTGTCTACGGCTAGACGGTTGACGACATACGAGTACGCGGTTTCGAAGTCGTCCTCTGTAAGAGCAGCGTCTACGCACATGGCCGTGATCCGTTTTTCGACGATCGACCGCTGCCACGCTTGTTCTGCTGCGGATCGCGACTGGTCGGACTTAGCATGGGCCAATAGGCCGGCGTCAGCCATGTTGGCCCCGATTTCGAGGAAATCCTGGATTCGGGTGTAGCTTTTGGGGTTCTGCTCCAATACTTTCCCTATTATGGAAATAGGATCTGTGTGGACCCGTAGTACTACCGGCGTGAATGGTTCCCCTTTCTTCAGTATGAGACGATATTCGCTTAGCGCATGTGTAGCTTTCAAGAGAGCCTCAATTCTTTTAGATGTAGGGTGGGTCTCCCCTAAAGCTTGGGGGAATGTGTGCATTCTAGCATTGTTTAGAAAGGATTTCTGCACATAGGTTAATAGGAGACTTACATGTCGTCGCATTTTAAAAGACCGCCACGGCCGCGGTGCGGATTGGAGGCATTGTCATAAGCATTCATTGCAGAAGAAACAATAGTTTCCCGTAGAGTGTCGTCGTCGAGAGGCTTTTCGGGAGCATCTTCATATATAGACCTCGCCAGGGAATAACCTACTTGCTTCAGCATTGGGAGGTTTAAGAATGGGATCATGAGTCTTACGTGTATTGCTCAGGAATGCTTTGAGACATTCAATCTCGAGAAACTCTTTTTGTAATTGACCAAAGACGCCTTGGACCCGAACGTTAGAAGAACTTTGGACTTCCTCCGCGCCCCAATCTTGAAGCCATAGAAGCTCATTCCTCGCCCTAATCCAATATTTATCGTCGCTTTTAGGCCCGTGATTACTTAACGAACGGATGAAGTTTGTAGCTTCTATTTTTTGCTCCCGTTCATCTTGTAGAAAGGCTAGTTCTCCTGCTCTTCGAACGGTACAAGGAACCCCAGCTTTAGAAAGAATAAAAGCGCTGAGGGTTAAAATGTGCAAAAGCTGCGTAGAAGTCTCCCTTGGTGTAGTAAGCGTATTTGACTCGGAGAGTAAATCATTCCGCATATATGTAGCATTCTTAGCACAGAGAAGCTGTTCTCCAGCCAGGTCAGTAAATGGCGGAAGCAAGGATGAAGCAACTTGTAACGTCGGGCAAGGATCTTGACCTAGCAAGGCCATGATCTTCGTGACAATACTGTTGACGCCGTTTAGGGCTTCGACCGAAGCTTCTGGTATTAGATACGCCGAGGCTAGTGCGGCGCGAGCGTATCGTTGTTCTAGATACTCTTGCTCGTCATCTTCTAGCCACATAGAGGCGTAACCGCCCAAATCGACATCGCCAGGCCCATCCCATTCGTCTATAGCTCTAACAGCCACCCTCCACGATTTAGAGGCTTGCGCTGTGATCCACTCGAGAACATGTTCCCAGCCCGGACAGATAATATGGGCCGTGGGTTGGCCATTCTCCAAAGAGCTTCCATTCTCATCGCTACGCACCCACCTCGCTTCGTTATATAGCCACGGGCCTATCAAGCCGCGCAGGTCTCTCCCAACATGTGCTAGGTCTTCTTGGCGAGCGCCAGTTTGCGACAGTAGCAAGTCTACTGCGGCTCGGTCGCTCATCTGGTCGAAGGCGGACAAGGTCTGGGTAGCGGGGTAATGCGGATAATATTCGTGATTCCGGCGAAGAAGAGGGAGCAAAACAGAGACCATCCAGGTTCGAATACACGGCGCATGGTCTAGGAATGGCACTATTAGGTCGGGTAGTTGGGTAAGTAGGCCGGCCTCTTCGTCGACACGGCGCGCACGATGGACCAAGAAAAGAGACACGGGATCGTTTAAATTATCTTTAGGCGCGCTTTCCCGTGAGAGGTGGAGCAACCGTAACTTGCGAACTTTCTTCGCGGCCTCATCGTCCGTAATATCCTGTACTGAAGACCAGTCAACTTCTCCCGGTTTGACGTCTGTTTCTAAGCTCCCAGATTCGATATTTTGAACGAAGGAGACATATTGGCTGGGCGGTAGTGTCTCGGGTAGGCATGTTAATAGTATCCGAAGTAATAAGTCTTGACGTAGGACCTTGGTATGCTGGGCCGCAAGAGTTGTCAAGCTCTGGATATCGGATTTGGCAGCGAGATGCGCAGCAAGTAGTACGATTCGCGACGGGGAGGGAAGTGCGATCATTTTTGTAACACTTTGATTATGGCATCCTTCACGAATTCGAATTAGCCAAGAACGTAGCGATTATAAAAAAGCCTTCTTTCGTTGGCATAATCTTTGTTAGAGGGTGGGTAATAAAAGGTTGCGATATTCAAACGTGTTACCTCAGGTCCCTAAATAAGGTACCTATCGAAAGTTCTAGCCTTACCATATGAGGAAACCATCTAGAAGTAATGACGTACAGCTGTAGTGGGTAAACTAGCATGCTCAGCACTGACCACAAATTGTCACCTAGTATATAAAACGCTAAGCCGTTTAAGGTTAGCTGGATGGATATCCGGAGCTTAAAAACTGCCAGTTCTCAATTGGTCAGGCCATAGCTTACCTAATTCGTTCCGAGTACAGCATCATTCGCCCAAACGACTACATCTATAACTCTCAATCGTGCGCGCATTTCCATCCCCTATTACAGAACGACGTCTGCGCCCCTAAGAAACTCGACGTCATGGCATCCGGATACGGCCTCCAAGGAGGTTTGTATTTCTAAAGTATTCAATAGCTACACGTTGCTAATACAATTGGCGAAATAGGCCCGTCGCGGTGCTTTGGATTCTGGCAAGAGCTTCTAGCCTGCTATGTAGTCAACACATCCGCCGAGGATGATTCAGGGAAGAAGAAGTGTGCACCTGCACTTGAGGATTATTACGAATGTCTACATCACAAGAAAGAGGTTAGAATCCGACTTGACTCACGTATAACCACCACTATTACGAGCAGATGGATTGACTTGAAGCTCTTTGCATAGGCCGTAAGAGTAAAGCAATTACAAGCCGCATACCGAAAAGCAGAAGCAGCATCATCACGAGAAAATGCACCGAGCGCCGGGCAAATACGAAATCTGGGTTTGTTGGGCAAGGAAGAAGATACAAAACATGTACTCGGTGGATGATTACGATGACCTTCACCCGAAACCCGACGTTGCCGTGTACATACGTATTAGGCTATCAGTGTATGAATTAAAGCACTAGCACATCATCAAAATTGGTGCTTATGAGATCAATCGGAATTGATTCCTGGGCGTGGCACCGTCGTCTTGCTATAGGCTTGGCTAGCCTATGTGCATATAGACTCATTCGAATGTGAGGTAGAAAGGGGGTTAATTGCACGATATGACTATCTTCGATTTATTTCACTCCACGGAACTCAATTCCCAATCACTCCTAGAGTATGGAGCAATGATATAGGGCAATGGTATTTGCATATATTCCAAGGGTATCTGCAGTAAATTAGCAGATCGTGTCTTGCCATAAAACCGACCGATCAACCAGGTAGGTGTGTAGTAAAGAACTCGGAGTGAGCGATGGTTATGATTACCCATTCTATTTTAAATACGTTGAATGGTACAGGTACATATATGATGTGTATTTCCTTGGGAAGGCACGTATCGGATGTTTGCGTTTGTTATGTACCTGCAGTATCTGTGAGGGAAGTCACTACTGACGGTTGTCGATATGATTCAGGTGCGTTCCTTCATACACTCAAATTATTCAATTGCCTTTACATTTTCTATCCTTAGTATCACATCAATCCTAATTTCTCTTCTTCACAAACCCAGTACCATGATCCCTTTTTCTTGACACACAAAGGCTATCTTTGCGCTTTTCATCCCATCACAATGCCTTCCTTTCGTGGTATTGAGATATCCATCATAGCCTGCTCGGAGGTCAGGAGACTACCTGAATATCCTCATCCAGATGGATCATCTGTTCGTCTCATGAGAGTAGGTACTGGCCTCAACGATCTTCGAAATGGAGGTCGAATTAGCCCACACCCTTTTGCTGTTTCCAGCTTCTCTGATGCCGACCCGACTCGTCAAAAGAAAGTCAACCCTCGTATATCCGTCTACATTCCTTCGAGTCCTGGTAAGTCCCCTATTCTTATGCACCGTTTGCTAAAACGGCTAATTCTAACCGCCATCTAGGTGATCAATTTCGGCTCAGATATCTCATCAACCAATCATCACTGCCTTCTAGATTCGTCTTCTTCAAGATGTTAATAAATGGCCATCATACTGTCTCTTGGGGCATCGACACGACCAGCTGTTCTCTTGGGAGCGTGACGAGAAGTCTCTACGAGCCTGGTGAAAGCTTCAGAGACAAAAACGGTGATCCTGTTGTAGGTATAGAGACGCGGTATCTTCATTTCAAGCGCGATCCCGAAAAGAAATCTGGTGACGAAGAAGGTGGTTTGATCGAAGTTCAAGTATTTCGTTGCCGAGGACGAAAGCGCATTGCAGTGGTACTAGACCCTTACCCTCATCGCAACCGAGATCACAAGGGCATCACGTAAGATACTTAATGCTTCTATACACCCTAGTTTCTTTAGTTAATATCACTTAGATCTTCTAGTGGTGGCCTGGTTGACAACCCCCAAGACGCTTCTTTCTATGAATACCACTTGGAGGACGCACGAGATTCGCCTTATGCGACCTTTTGTTTCCACTATAGATCCATGAAGTATCTCGAGCAACTAAACATTATCCCCCAGCACGAGACTGGAGACCGGCCGGTGTCCATGGATCAAAACGGTATATCAACCCCTGATCATCAAGAGGACATTGCCTGTGGGAGTACGGCTTCGTCTTTCGAAACGAGAGTGTTTGACGATGACATCGAATCTGTTGGTATTGCTCTTTCGAGCCCACCCAAAGAAGGAGAATACTCTTTAAAAAGCCCCCCACAACTGACACCCATCCGTCCAGCTAGTATGGCTATTGAAGAAGGTAGACTGATTCAAGATGAAGTCACGAGTAAGATACCGCGGAGGCCTCTACCCGAACCCCCTCAAACTCTCTCAGGACAAGTGTCAAGGGAATCAATCAGGTCAAGCTGCCCATCATTAACACCATCTCTAAAACAATACGTTGAGAGCGAAGAATTCGAGAATGAAGAGATACAGCTGAGTGTGGCACAGCCGGTCTTTATACCTTCAGCATCAATGCAGGCATTGGAATTGGGCGACACGAATATCCACGATCAAGGGGACAACTCATTCTCGGACTACGCAGCTTCACCGAGCTCTACAGAAACATCGCAGTCGCTGGAACTACCTCCCTCAGAAGGATATCTTCCAACAACCGGCAGCGTGCTCGAGCGCCACCTTAATCAATTTGAATCGCCTATTACTCAGTCGTCACCGATGACCAAAACCAAGTTACCGACTTTCCGACCAGAGGGAGCCTTAGCTAGCGAAGTACAGCTTCACGAAGCTAGCACGCTCAAACTAACTGAGGCGGAGTGGCTAAGACAGAATCCCTCGCCTGAGCGACGTAGAGGTAACCTGATACAACGGCTATGGAGCCCACGGCAAGATAAACGTGCTGGCCGCTCTTCAATGGTCGAGCTTCCTGCGCGCAAAGGTGAAGCCCCGAATCTCAAACGCTCTGGCGACGAGATTGCTGCACGGAGTGCACATGATGAAGGCGATGACGAATGCACCGATGAAGTCCCTGCAGGAAACTGGATCTAGATGGGCTGTTGTATGCGTTGGCGACAGGGTGTCGAGCCATCTTAGCTTTCTGGCTACATTCGCGCCTGTGAGGTTTAGTCCTTACAATGTACGATTGAATCCTGCGATATGTTCATGCGAAATCAACTGCGTTATATGAAAAATAGGTTCTCTAAAGTAATTTGCAACTCCAACATCTGTGAATTGTCGTTGGTGATAATTACCCAGGTAGGCTTCAGGGGCTATTACACATACTCAAATGTATACCTAGTAATCCGACCCCGCCGTTTATGTTATATATCGGGGTCCATTGGAACCTTAGAACCTATCCCTTACTATACGGTCTTTACATTCCTTGACACTAGGTCGAATCTAAAATTGCGCCTGCCCTTAGTATCATAAATACTACTTGACTTCGATTTGACCTGATATATACATTACTCACTTTATCACAGTACCACTCTCATTTAGCAGCCCTAGGTACCTAGGTAGTTAACATGGCTACGGCGAAGACCGACCACCTAGAAAGGACGGCCGCAGAGCCGCGGGACAAGGTACGTTCGCAGCGGGAATTTTAAAAACGTAAGACTAGCTGCTCATCGATCCTTGGAGTCTCTGCACACCGTCACACTAGCCGAGATCACCGAAGTCAACGACCAGATCCGGCTCTTCCGCCTCGAACTCTCTGCACCCATCCACGTAAGCCCCATTTCCCCTTATCTCAGGTAGATATCTAGGTAGGTTCTTAGGCTACTCACACATCTTATTCCCCTCGATATAGTTCCTGCCCGGCCAGTGGCTCGACGTCTACGTGCCGGGCGTCGCCAAGGCCGGCGGGTACACCATCACCTCGCCCCCGTCGAGCGCGCTCACCGACGCCTCATCAACCCCGTTCCTCGAGCTCGCCGTGCAGAAGTCGCCCGACCCGCCCGCGGCCTGGCTCTGGCAGGACCCGGCCGCCATCACGTACGCCGACCTGCGCGTCCGCGTCGGCGGCGGCTTCGTGTGGCCGCCGCCCGGCGTCAACGCTAGGGCCCTGCGGAAGGTCGTTTTTGTCGCGGGCGGCGTTGGGGTTAACCCGCTGGTGAGCATGCTGAGCGGGCTGGCGGAGATGAGGGAGCGGGACCGGGCGTTCGAGGTGCGGTTTTTGTATTCGTTGAAGGATGAGGCTGAGGAGGATGGGGAAGGCGGGGCAGGGACGAGACGCGCGCGGCGCTTGCTGTTCGTCGAGAGGCTGGCTGCGGTGTTCGCGTCCGGCAGGGTGAGGGGGAGCTTGCAGCTCTTTCTGACGGGCGGGGCTGGAGAGGGGGACGGGGAGGTCGAGGGGGAGGGGGTGGTGTCCTGTGGAAGCGAGGGGGGCGATGTGCGGTTTCGCCGGCGGAGGATGACGGTGGACGATGTGGCCGCGGCCGCCGGCGACTCTTCGGAGAGGCGGTTCGCTGTCGTTTACGTATGTGGCGTTCCGACCATGACGGACGAGTTTGTGCAGAAGCTCTCCGACCCAAAGCACGGGTTTGGAATGGAGCCTCACCGGGTGCTATGTGAGAAGTGGTGGTAGCTGGAGAGACTAGATATGTAATATGAACTCTATATGTATTGGCGAAAGGGGTTTGACATGGTATTCGGACTGCTAATTCTCATTGACGTTATGAACCCTAACCCTGATTTATCACTGTCTACAACGAGATCCGCTCCAAGTCCACGGAGTTTTCAAATAACCTCGTCCTACTACTATGCGTGCTCACGAGAACATTCATTACATTACGATCACGTATCATACTGTCACGGCGATGGTAAATTCAAACTTTCAATATATGTACCTAGATGTTCATGTCTTGTACACCTGTACCACAACATTGACAATACTGAGTGAGCAATGAACTACTCTGACACGTAGTGATTTTCTGCCACTGGTATGCCACGGATGCCTTCAAATGACAAACACACCGTTCTGGAGGCCTACATTATTTTCAGAAATGAACGCACTTATGACAAGAGTATAGTCAAGCCGCCTTTTATTAGTCTTTCTATCCGCTACGATGGCTCTGTCCACTTCACCTGATCCATGACCTGGCCTGCCGATGGGTGGGAGTAACCAATTCTCAACATCAAGCGAAGAGGCTAGAATTGGGATGTTAGCGGGATGAAACGGGAAAGGGAGATATACTTTATATGGAACACTTACTCCTTTGCTTCCCGTAATCCTCATTACCTGGGTTGCTTCACCTCCGGGTGCGACATCCGAGTTGGAGATGCTCATCAACTGCAGTTTCTGTGACTTCGGCACAGCTGCTTGTAGGCCTACGTTGGAGAGTAGAGCACCAGAAGAGTTCCGGAAACGACTTAGAACCTGTACAGCTCCTTCAGCATTACGCTGTAGCTGGAGGGTAACATTGAGACCGTTAGCATCATAGCATGGAATGCTATTCGGTGGTGGGGCTGTAGCAGCTTGTTGAGGTGGAGGGGAGCCGAGTGACGAGAGAGCATCCAGGCCAGAGCTGGCAGGGGCGGGACTTGGGGTTGAGCCTTGAGAAAAGAGATCCATAATTGACGCCGTGTTGCTTGATTGAGGTGGGGGAGATGCGGTCCCTTGTGGTGAAGTTGTACTGCCACCGAGAATGTCGGCGAGCAGATCGGTATTGCTCTGGCCTCCGTTCAAAGGTGATACTATTGGCATCGTAGTGGTGTCACCCATCAAATCGAGCAGGTCCTGATCTGTTGTAGGCTTCGCAATAAGCTTTGACCTGCGATTAGCGCCTTTCTTGGGTTTCTTGGTAGCCTCGCCAAGCACTCTGGACTCCTCCTTGATTTGCGGTGGTGGCATCTTCTCGAGCACACCACGACGTATGTCATCATATGCAAATAGGTTGCCGTACTCTACAGCTCTTTGCTGGACCTCAACATCCAAACTGGTCTGATGGAACTGCAAAAGACGTTGAATGCGTTCCAGCTGGGAGCTATCTGATAGACGTGTACTCAATTTGACAAGAGCGGTGACTATGTATTCGGTAGCTATTTGCGTAGCATAACTGCTGTTGAGGATGGTGGTGAAGACATCGATGATCTCGTGTTCTTTAACTTCCTGGACTAATTCCTCTTCTTCATACTGTCCGCCTCTAAGAAGCGAATCCGCGTATTCGCCTATACACCATGCGCCCGCCTGGGTCAGACTTTCCTGGGTGATGTCTTTCTTCAAATTTGTGTATAACTTCTGCACAGCATACGTCTGGAGTTCTGGTGTTGTAGCTACGAGTCGGACAAACGAGGCCATGATGGGCTCCTTGACGAAATTTCCGGCGAGCGTCAGCACTCGTAACATAGTATCGATGTGCCATCGCTTATTAGGGGAGTACCGGTCAGCCGCGATACCAATTTGACTGGTCATACTTGGCTTGAACTCGTTGTCTGCAACCTCGAGGAATGCAAGCAATTCTCTAATGAGTACTCGTACATTGCTTTCATTGATGAGGGTGAAGCTAAGGTCAAGAGCACGCCTTCTAATGCTGATGTCAGGGTCGCGTAGACATTCGAGAATGGTATTTCGGTGTCGCTGAACAGCATTAGGCTCGATAGCAACAACCTTGATCAACGTGTTCAGAGCAACATATCTGATATTATTGTCGCGGTTGGAAAGGAATTTGCCGAGGATGTTCACACCAAGAACCCTAAGACCCGAGTCGGCCTCGATATCGAGGATAGTTCGAACAGCCTCATAAAGGATGGAGTTGCCCACGTTCTTCGAAGAGTCGGTGTTGGTGGCAACTTGGGCGAGAATATCATTAATTTGTTCGGTCCCTTCCGCATCTCCACGAACGAGGACTCGAAGTAGCCGGAGAATCTTTACTTGCAAGAAGGGATCTGTGATGCCAGTGACATCATGCTCGGGGGCGTAACCAGATGTAGCAAGCCCCTTCAAGGTCCTCACCAGTACAGGCACAAACTGTTTAAACTTGTCGATGATTCCTTCGTCACCGCCCTCTTCTTCCTCCGCCTCACACATGCTCGTGACCAATGTCAGTCCACATAGAAGAACGCCATGGTTTCTATCCGATAATAGCTGAGCAGCTTTCTCGACAAAGTGCTCCTGGAGATCCGGAACCTTTCGGCATATTCGCATAGCGCACAGGGCAGCCTTTCTCCGGATGTAAGGGTTTGCGGTCGACACCAACGTTTCGATTTCGGGGAACAGATCCCGGGACATTTCGATCGAGGCAATATTTCCTAAGGTGCAGAGAGCAAGGCCTACAACATACTGATTCGAGTGACCTAGATCACTATTTAAGAGAAGCTGGGATTAGTCTGGAGCAGTATAGAGATCTTCTAGAGTTATAGCGTACTTCTTTAACGAATTTGTAACCAATGTGAGCACCTCCTGATTTTCATCTAGTAGCAGACTCGTAGCTAAGTGCCCAAGTCGCTTGTCGGCGAACCGCGGAGACGCAAGTAACTTGATGCATTCTATTTGACCGAAATGGGTTCTCTCTCCTAGCGTAAACAGGTATAGGAGCTTGGCTACATTGTTGCGCCTAACATTTAATATCGGTTAGCAAAAGCTCGATGTCTCGGGACCATCATTGTTTTGTACGTACCTCACATTGTGATCTCCGCTTTCTTCCCGAAAGCTGGCCCTGATGGCCGCGCTCTCCTTTTGGATAACGGCTCGTTCATCGGCAATAGTCTTCGCGGCACGCACATTGCGAATAAACTGCTTCACTATAGGGGGGATTGTCAGCCAGCTAGTTTTGATTGCACAACTATCTAGTGGCCTAGATAGGTTTGCTATCAATTGTTGGTAGGAAGGGTGACCGGTGAAGGAAACCCCCTTTTTAGTGTGATAACTTACAAGAACTCATGATGAAGCTTCGCGGGCCCTGGAAGGGCCTATTGAATTAGAATAGCCAGTTTCGGCAAAGGTGAAGCTGTGGGATACAGATTAAATTTCGCAAATGTGTGTTTCACAGAAATTTGTCGTGTGTCGTGTATAGTTGTCGCAGTTCGTCGAGAGTTATGGTTGTGGTTGTGGTTGTGGTTATGAATGGATTAGATATATCTAATCTTGTGTCCACCAGCTCGGCTCCATATTTCCAAGGTGTTTCCCAAACTCAAAGGCCATTCTGGCAGCCCTGCGCCTGCCAGTGGTGGGAACAGTACTTAGGTACTTCCATACAACAATACTTCGGAATAGGAGCTATTTATCCGGTCTGATCTTTCAATCAACATTGAAAGGTGTTGTCAAGATTTATTAGTGTCTAGGTAGTCGCATATACTCATTTAAATATATAACCTCCATTGGATAATATTCAATTCAATTCTGAGTATATGTGTCTAGTAGGTTATACAAGTAGGAAAACAATTTCTCTACGTAGATTTTTAAGTGTCTCACCCGGCGACTTTTTGACATTACGTGTATCAACGGTGTGAAACGTCTTCCCGATATACCGGCGCTCGGAAAGATGATCTTACCGCTAACCCAATAGTTGACAAATATTCACCTCATAGTCTTTCCGAATGATGCGTGTATCGAGTAGCACCTATGTGATATCACTCACGTTCCCACTAACTAAGTATGGAGTTATGAATCGTATGCCCATCTTAGTTACGGACCGGGCCAATTCCACGTACGGGATAGGTAAGTAGGTAGGTATGGTAGGTATGGTAGTAGCTGAGATCCATAAATAAGGGGGCAGAAGAGTTCCATCTTCATCTGTAACGCCATATAAAAGTCCCTCAAGTTTTCTTTACAAACGTCAATACAACTCGACCTTCAACAGACTAAGTCCATTTTCTATCAATTTATCACCGTGACATCAGACCCTTTCCATCATGGCTTCACTCCAAGTTCCGGGCGAATATGGGTAAGTAGAGTTATAGCTTCTAGTTATATATATGTTCCAACAACAGATTACCAGCACGCCATCTCTCTCCCACCCGATTGGCACACCCCACATTCTAGCACAAGCAAATATGACTTTAAACTAACCTCGCCATGTCTTAGATACGTCCTCACCGTTGCCGCGTCCTCGTTTTTCATCAACACCCTCCACTTTTTCTTAACGGCTAAGGCGCGCGGGGCCAGCGGCTTGGCATATCCGATTCCCTATGCGAGCAAGGAGCATGCCGAAAAGGATCCTAAGGCATACGCGTTTAACTGCGCCCAGCGGGCGCACGCCAACTACACCGAGAACTTGACGCCTTTCCTGGGTGCCCTCCTTATCTCCGGCCTCTATTACCCGACTGCTAGCGCCGCCCTCGGCTCAGTCTGGGTTTTCGGCCGTTTCTGGTACGCTTTCGGTTATACATCGTTTGGCCCGCCGGGTAGACTCAAGGGCTTCACCTTGAGTGTGCTCTCCGACGCGGCTCTGAAAGTTATGGCTGTCATTGCCGGTGTAAAGATGCTCCCGAGTGCATAGGGATCTTCCGAGTAGCTTGGTACAACGCCAGGGGAAATTGGGATGGGAAAAGATATGTCATAGCAGAGATCTTAAAATAAATAAAGTTCCGGGTTTTATATTTCAGTTACACATGTGCAACCATCAGTGGAGACTATATTTAGAAAATAAAGCTACGATAACAGCTACATGTAATTCCTTTTGATTTGCAACTTTATAAATTAGGTACACCACGGAGAGCAGTAATGTTTTTTTAAGTAAATAACGGACTTTGATGTTAACACGTTAGAGACCTGCTCAGGTATGTACTTGGTACGTATAACTTATTATTTCTACCCATTTTCAAGAAGATAGGAGGGTTAGGTATCAATCTAAATCAACCATAATGCAAGTTGCTTGTTAAACTATATGTGAATAATATTCTTACCTTTGATATAACTATTTTTTTTTTACGTACATCCAATGCACCTCCTTCGGCGTCGCCTTCGAAGTTCTAAAATATGTTCGTCCTCCTCGGCGACTAGATTAGTTTGTTCGGAGTCATCCTCTCCAAGTATAGAATTATCGTACGATTCATGACCGTTATTACCAAGAAGGTAGTCCCCAAGATATTTCATTGCCTGGTAAACTTCCTCGCCGGTGGGAATGATGTATTCGCTCGGAAGTAAGAACCCGTAGCTTCCAGTGTCCCGTAATTTGATCTGATAGCTGTAACGAGCCCCCAATTCGTGAAAGATATAGTCAATGGCCGAACCTCCGCTGGCCTCAACCCGTTTCCTTTCTGCGTTTGGTACGTCGTCTGCGCTTGCCACGGCTCCCTCACAAGCAGACGTAGTAGTATAAACTTCTCCGTTGGAGAGTCTCATATGCTTTGCCAAATTCATAGCTACTTCTTGTAGATTTTCAATATTTGGCGGGTGAGCGGCACAGGAATACGCATAAGGATACAAGACTTGCTGGGAATACGAATGGAGGTCAAGATAAGCCACGAACTTGACACCGTTATCCGTCTCATTCTTAGCCCAATCTGCCAGCTGAGCTGCTTCGACTGCCTGAAAGGGTTGGTCACCACCATAGCTTTCAGAGCACGGCTCAGTCTGGTGCTGTGTAGCATCCCATCGATATCCGAAGGCGTGGTCCAGGTCAAATCCAGGGCAATATTGCATCTTGGTGCGCTGCCTGGACTTGCGCCACAGACGGTCGACGTCCCATGTATACTCATACCCATCAGGATTTAGGACAGGGACGAAGACGATGTCAAAATGCTCAAGAATTTTGATTATCATTGGGTCCTCGTCAATAGACCTAATGAAGGACCAGGCAACATAATTCACCGTGCTCGTAGAGATCCACTCCCGTGCGTGAATACCACCGGTAATGAGTATGGTATCCTTGGAGCCATTCGAGCTACCTGGCGTCGCACTACTACTTGGTATGCCTACCCTTAATGCTGGTATATCGCGTCCTTCGTACGATTTTCCAATGCTAATCATCCGAACGAGACCACGGCCCCTAAACATAGAGTCCAACAGCTTCATCCAGGTGTTAATAACTGAGAGCGGCTGGTAATCGTGAAAGAAAATATCATCAACACCTCGCCTCTCAGGCGGGGGGATATCATTCGCGGGGGTAATGCCCCTGCCATTAGAGGGGGATTGGACGATTGAGTGAGAGGGGGTATCCGACGGATATGTAGCAGCAACAGCACGAGCTAGGTCGGGGATCAGGATGAAATGATTGTCGTGTAGAGAGGGCGGGAGGATACCCATCAGTGGGCGAATGCGACGGGCTTCAATGCGGATATCAGTGTAATTATCTGTGAAATCCCAAACATCGAGCAGCATCTGATCAATGGCCTTTCTTAAAGCTGCCTCGTGTGCGATTGTTGAGACATTGAATCGTATCACAACTTCGTTTTCATATCGTTGCAAATTTTGCAGGAGCTTCGGATGGGTATCGAACCATTGGTTTAGATTCTTTCTAGACTTCTTCGAAGCCCACGTAAAAGGAAAGTTGAGCAGGCGGTTGATATATGATCGTCCATTGTGGCGTTGAGGTGGAGTGGCTCGAGGAAGACTTGTCGCATTCGAGGGAAGGCATATCGTGAGGATTAAGAGCACGACGAATATAAAAGTTCGGCGAAGGAGAGAGTTGGAGCTCATCGTGATAGAAGCCCTGTAGCGAGAGGCTCGAGTCTACGAGTGACGTCGTAGAACATGGAGATAAATTTAATCGACGACCGTGCCTGGCTTGAAATTCTCTTACATCGAGGTTCAATACGGCTGCCTAGACTCTAGCAAATAGACTAAGTACCAACTAACTTTAGGATATACTTTTGTCTAACCGTTAGCTACAACGTAGACCGTTTCAATAATAGAAGTGGGGGAGGGGAATGTTTAAGGGCAGGCAGGTACATACATAATAACTGCAGTACATAGGTAATTCGAGATTATATACCTAGATTATCTAAACAATCTCTGAAATGTTTCTTTCCTTATTGATATTTATAATTTATAACTTTATTATAGTCTTATATATGTGTGTGAAGTAGTAGGAAAAGCAATGCTAGTATAAGTTACTGCTTAAGTGATAACCGAAGTATGTACATAAAGAGAACGGGTCATCAATCATTGATGTTTCTATCCAAGTTGTCGGGTCGTCAATGTTCTCTTCTCTTTTTACGAGGTATGTAATTGTATGTACATGTCAAGTAAGGCATCGTATTACATATCCACTATCCTCGCAGGCTGGGTAGTATCGACCGGATGTTATCCATAGAAATTATGTAGGTACGAAGCACAATATACATAGTGTACATACTTGTCTAACTGTAGCTAACCCGACCTCACCATTTTGGGTAGGAACTTGGCAGCTTTGGGGCTCTCGGCGGGGAGGTACAGTAGTATCCTAGCAGCGGACTAAGGAACCTGGAAGCCCCAAGGGCCAACTTTTAATTGTTTCTGCGCCTGGGCAACCTACAGAAATAGCAACCAGCAACCGAACTTATTACACCAACAAGTACCAACTGTACTGGTAGCCCAAATCCTGTACTTAACATTTTCATGAAGTATGCATACCGTCTCAATGGGTTCCTATTGATCGATCGATTGCCGATTGATATATCATATTCAACCCAATCCGGTCCAGCGTCTATATAGTCAACAACAAACCTGTCTTGTAGGGGGTTGTAGTACTTGTTTTCTAGCGTTGCTGACCTGGTCAGTCTGTTAAAACGTTCTAGATCTGACAGCTTCGGCGACAAGAAACCGTCAAAAAAACGATCCTTCTATCGCCTCTCGCTCTCGTTCTCGTCCCCTTGGACGAATCCAACCCCATCTATTAATCTCTCGTCTTGTCTCGTCTTTCCCTCTTCGCAACCTTCTTCAGAACAATGGGCCTTCGCCATTGCAATTCTTGACGTGATGACCATAGGCTATTGCTGCCATATGCCCCATCGCAAGTCGGATTTCTAGCTGGTCCCATTTCTAGACAGACACCAAGCATCGTCTATTACAATGCCCTTCCTACGCCGTCGCGGCGTTAATGCCAGCGACACCGACATGAGAAGGCATACGATTCTAATCGACTCATCGCCTGTCGCCCCTAAGCCGCTTTCGCGCAGACCTCAGCCGGAGGCCTTGCTAAACCCCGACGCTACTGGGAGGAACGGAGAAGGAACGACGAATGGCGCCTCGGGCGAGAATAGAGAGGGTAACAAATCCTCCGTCGACACCTTCGCCACGTCTTCGACCTCGATGTTCCCGAGCAGAGAAAGCGAAGATCCGTATAGTCGTCCGGAGTCGCCTCCTATCCAGGATGAATCGCCGAAACATCGCAGGTTCAGCATGCTGAGGTTTCGCAATGCTTCCGATTCCCAATTATCAGCTCGATTAAAACAGCAGCAGCAAGCTGAAAAGCTGCCACCTATGCCACAACGTAAGTTGACCTTTTCACTTGTACACCCGCGGCCTCGGGTTTGAAGTACTTGGCTTAGATTCGCTCGCTCACCTTGCTCTTCCATCTAGCCCCCTCCATCATCACGACCGCGCCTACTATAGATATAGATATGCAGACTAAGAAACAGCCTCGTATGAAAATCCCTATACGAATGCGCCGGTCCAGCGATTTCCCTAGAGGCGATCAAGAGCTCCCACTAAAACTCATAAATTCTTTAACCTCTAAAAAGGACAAGAAAAAGACCACGAACGAACGAACAATGACCTCGTCGAGCAAGCAAACTGTGACCTTTGAAGAACCCTCTAAACCTGGGACATTGAGTACAACGTATACCAATTCTGATGACCAGAACACTGCCTTGGCTCCTCCAGTAGAACGTTTATCTGAATCATCTAGATCTGATAGTAGCCTGAACGAGCATGCTACGCTTACACAACCGGCTGGATTGAACCCGACGTCCTTCTTTCGTCTTCGTCGCAAACAGAAACAACCTGAACCACTCTTCCCCCTAGGACATCTCCCCCAGAGATCCAAGACACCTGCGCTACCTGGGGCAACTTCCTCTGTTTCGCGTACATCAACCTCCTCTCGCCCTTCTAATGCCACGACTGATCTTTCACGGCCATCTACAGGGCATGATGGTTCAACGCCGTTGGCTTCTCCTTCCCACCTTCAAGGGTATATAGGAAAACCTGCAGGGTCGCCAGCTACAGCGTTGTTTAGACCCACGTCCAGGAATTCCGGGCAGTCGTCCCCAACAAGAGTACATCTAACCCTTAGGGGCAGGTCTTCTACGATGAGTTCTCTTGGCGAGAGCTTCATCGACGATCGCCAAAACCCAGGAACCACGCGAACTTCCTCTTCTACCGGCCGTAAAAGTTTTGGTGATCTTTTAGGACTTAGTCGTATGCGACAGAACCCCGATAGCCTGCGACATGGGAACTTAACGCCGGCGACGCCAGGCTCCAATACCTCAAAGAACAACTCACTGCAGATAAACAGGGAACCCGTCGTGCTACCAGAGCGCCGGGAAGATGATACCCCGGCCAAATACCTGGCTCGTGTAGAGGATATGCTCAGTCGGGGTGTCATCGCCAGTGCTCTATCTAAAGAAAACGATTCATTCTCGGCAGCTGTACTACGGAGTTACATGCGTACCTTCAGCTTCTTTGAGGAGCCTATGGATATGGCTATTAGGAAGCTCCTGATGGAGGCTGAACTCCCCAAGGAGACCCAGCAGATTGATCGTTGCCTGCAGGCCTTCGCAAATCGCTACCACGAATGTAATCCAGGAATCTACTCTACTCCCGACCAAGCTTATTTCATAGCCTTTTCCCTTCTTATATTGCACACAGATGTGTTCAACAAAAACAACAAGTACAAGATGCAGAAGGCCGATTATCTGAAAAATACTCATGGGGAAGGTATTTTTGATGATATACTCGAATGCTTCTATGACAATATTAGCTACACGCCGTTTATTCATGTGGAAGACGATCTTGCTCTGAACGGCGACCGAGCGGGCAGTCTGAGATCGAAGAAGAAAACAATTTTCCCGAACACCACGACAGAGACGATACGAAGATCGAAAGATCCGATTGATCCCTATACACTCATTATAGATGGACGATTAGATACGCTCCGACCACCCCTAAAGGACCAGATCCCATTGGAGGAGCACTATAGCTATCTAGGTACTGCTGATGATCTGGACTTGCAAGAGCTACAAAACACGTTCTTCAAGACTGGGGTTCTTCAGATCGTATCCGCACGATCCCGCCCAGACGCTTTCATGACGGAGAAGACGGCAAATAATCCACAAGACGCCCATCCCGGTATCGTGGATATCAAGGTCACCAAAGTCGGTATGTTATGGCGTAAAGACCCTAAGAAAAAGAAGACACGCTCGCCCTGGCAGGAATGGGGGGCGATTTTAACAGGCGCCCAATTATACTTCTTTCGCAATACAGCATGGGTCAAGAATTTGGTCCATCAGTACGAAACACACATCAAGTTAGGACATGATGGGATTCCGCTAATCTTCAACCCTCCTATTGAGCAGTTCAAGCCCGATGCTCTAATGTCAACCCATGGCGCAGTCGCCCTATGGGATAACAGTTACAAAAAGCACAAGAACTCATTTGTATACGTCAGACATGGTGGATTAGAAGAAGTGTTACTTGCTCAGACTGAGGAGGATAGAAATGACTGGCTTGCTAAGCTGAACTATGCTGCCGCGTTTAGGACGTCTGGCGTACGAATGCGAGGAGTCGTAGGTGGTAATTACGAAGGTCAGAGTCGACGTGCCATCAGAAGGTTAGACAGCACCGATGCAACTCAGTTGGTTCAAACTCCCAGTGGGGAAGTCAGCATCAACCGGAGTCGTATCGACCATCAGATGGCTCGAGACATCCTCGTTGCTCGTCGTGAAATAATACGTACCAAGATCGACGAAGCCGATGAGAAACTTGAAAACGCATATAAACTCCTTGAGACACAATTGAGAAACGCCAGGCATCTGTTAATCTTGGCCCCAATCCAGGACAAAACCAGGGACCAGGTTCGAGGAGGTGCCGCCAAGATTATTGCCCAGTTAAAGTGGTCCCGAACCGAAATTTGGAGACTCAAATGTCACCGCGACATCCTAGCTCTAGATCTCGAGGAAGAAAAAGAAGTCAATGGTGAATTGGAGGAGGAGGGGATAGAAACTAGCTCGTCCGCCGAAAGGCCCTTCTCTGCGGAGAAAGACTCGCGAACGAGTTCTCAGAAAGGTCAACAACCAAGTCCACGATCACCCGCTCCGCTTTCTCTGGCCAAGTCTTCCGGATCTGTAAGGCAGATAGACGGAGACTCGCCAGAAGTAGAAGACTTTCAAACTCCACCAACTAGTGCTGCTGACCCATTATTCTACAACGGTCAACCTTCACGAGACGCACTCCCCGTCGGTTGCGACAACCTTGGCCTTAGGAAAACATCAGTCTCGAGCGTTGCCTCTTCATCTAAACTAGTTACTATGTCTACACCGCCTAGAAAAGCGTCAAGCCCTGCCATTGGACAGGATAGGGAGGCTATTGATGAACAAACTGAGGATGACGAGGGCGAGCGCCAAGTCCTTGAGCAGGCAGGTCTTTTCGAGATGGAGTCTGTTCGCTCATCTGGCCACAAGCGTAGTTCTTCCGGCAAAACTCACGATGATAGTCCCGATCGACCTAAGCGTACAACCGTCCCCGCATCAGACAAGGACGCGCTCGATCGAAGCAAGATGCGCCGCAGCCTCCAACGAACACTCAGGGATGGTGCGGGTCACTTGTCACATCACCGTAGCAGGAAAGGCAAGGACTCTGCATCAAGTGGCGGCATGTCAGACGAGACTGTTCGAGAAAATGAGGTACTAACTCGCGGCACCGGGAGCTTTACCGTACATGGTAAAAAGGCATCTGTTATCAATTTCGGCAGCGAACTGCAGAACATGTCAACCGACGAGCGTATAAGACAACGCAAACAATCATACCCAAGTGACGAGCATGGCCTAGTGTCGCCGACTAGTATTGACGATTTCCACTCTGTCCTCGGAGATGCGCGAGAGCGGGCGGATCGGCGGGGGTCAGGTGCTAGTGCTAGCACGGCAACCGCTCGGTCCTTCCGTGAGCTGCACCGGAAATACTCATCGTCGAGGGCTCACCGCCTCGTTTCGGGAGGCTTGACAGTTCCATCCGATGAGGATAGCGACGCGGCCGTCAGCTTTTCAGATGGTCGAAGGTCGCCCTTGCCGCCTTTGGATGATGAAGACGAAACACCGGATATGGACCCACCAACCCAAGCCCGGTTCTATACGCCGGAACCTCCTAGCTCTCCCGTCCAACACAAAGCACTAGAAGCGAGAGAGGGAGATGACGAAGATGCCACTCAGGAGATTGAGCGGCTGCCCAGCCCCGTGATTCAAACTGTCAGCGCGTAGTATTTACAGCTGGTCATAGACCAGGATGTTGTAGCAATCGGTTCGGTTGTGAGGGAATGGATTTGTAGCCACCATCGCGTAGGAGTTCTTAGAGGTCGGGTCGGCAGGCAAACTGGAAAGGCACTCGAATTACAAGCACTCAAAAGAGATGACACAACAACATCATAACATAATATGTACTGGTAGAAAAGGGCGTCAGTGCTCGAAGAGGAAAAGATGCTTCAGAACAGCCTGCCGGCATTAGGTACTTCTTTGGGAAGTCCTAGGGGGAGTCTAAGCGTCGCGGTATTGCTGTATATACGTGGGGACCTTTTAACAGCACTCATTTATGTCTAGATTCATGTGTCGTATTCATACGTTTCATCGTAATGTGATGAATTAGTCCACCTTGACATAAATACCTATTTATGTCGCTCTGATGCCCCGAATGACGTGCGTTGGAATGCTCTACCAAAACCCAAGCCCGTTTACATCGGCCATTAGACCTTTTCTCCCGAAGAACTCTTAGATTTTTTCAATACCCTCTCACCCCTATTTCTTGCCTTTCTTCTTCTTCTTCCCTCCCTGCACACCTGGCGCCTTTTCTACCTTGACAGCACCAGCACCGCCCACGAGCTCCAACGTCTCTTCCTCCCTAACAACACCACCCTGAGTGATTTCTTGGGCCCGCTTTCTACCCTTCTTCCCCTTTGGCCTATATGTACTGCGGTCGCGAAGAGGAAGCCATCGTTCTGGGTCAGGCTGCTTGCCCTCTTCGTAGTTCTTAGGCAAACGCGGCTTCCGGCGGCGCTTTGCAGACTTTTCGGGTTCGTGCTCTGCATGCCTCTTTTTACTCACAGGTACGGAAGTCGTCACTGAAGCGACCCCAGCACTGATAAGCTCCTGAACGTTGGTCCCGGCAGTAAGCCTTTCTACGGGCGTAATGCTCTGGAGATATGGCTCGATTTTAGCGTAGTCGTCGTTCGCAAATGAGGCCACGAGTCCGGCGACTGCGATTGGGTCCTTTTCGGACCTGGCCACCAGCGCTTCGAATGTTTCTCCGGCCGAGGCGATATCTTCGTGGCTAGAGGACCTGAGAAGCTCTACACCAGCTTCTCGTAGGAGCGATGCGGCGGACTCTTTCGATTTGGAGCGCCAGTACGTGGAGGCCTTTGCTAATTCGGCGCGAACGGAATTCTGCCGCCCTTGGAGTCGATACAGCGCCACAGTCGCGGCGACAAGTCCGGGGGCGAACCGCACGTCTCCGTAATCGGGAGTCGATACCGCTTCAAGGCGCTTCAGGAAAGCATCTAGAAGGCTCAGTGCCGGTCCAGGCTGGTTGATCTGCACGTAGAGCTGGATGATAGTTAATAGAAGCCCAATATCAGTCGGGCGTTTTTCGAGAAGGGGTAGGATTTCCTTCAGAGCCTCTGTACCAGTCCGCATACGGGTACGGGCTGCAGCGCTGATGACACCAAGGTTTGCGGTTTCCACAGATGCCGTAGGAGATGGACTCTCTAGAATTAATTTCGAGGTAGAAGACTCGATGCCATCGAACTTTTGCGCTTGTAGATCTAAAGCGTATCTATTACGCCTCAGTACAGACGCTTGATAATCGAAAAGTTTGTCACTGCCGGATAACTCTGTGGTTGACTGGAGGAGACGTTGGGTAAGGAAAGGATTCCTTCCCACGACGCCGATCGCAACCTGGTTGTTCTGCGCAACAGCTCTCGTTGGCGCCTCCGGAATCCTAGGTGGTGTTAGCATGTGTCCATCAATCAAGAACGGCAATTTTTCTCACTCGGATGGCACTATGGATTTATGCAGAGCCACCGCCTCTGCCTCCTTACCTAACCTCGTCAGAACGTAGGCTTGTTGGACAATGATAGGCAGGAGCTCGGCTTTCTTCTCGTCGGCAGATAAATCCTCGCTGGCCTCACAGAGATTTTGCGCACGCTTGAGGAAGACAGATGCGCGAGTCAAGTCGCCTCTCGCGATGCAGGTGCAAGCAGCGTTATAGGCGGTTTCGAAAGCTTCGAGATGATCACGCGACGGCTGTCTTTCCTGTTCGTCCAGAATATGACCGAGGCCGTTCCACTCGAGCTGGGCGCTCGTAGCTAGGAAGTTTATGTTCAGATCATTTTCCTCGCTAGCTAATCCACCCGGTCCTTGAGAGAGGTGGCGATAGGCGTCGGCGGCATCTGAGAACTTCTCGGCCCGGTACGCGATCTGAGCGGCGAGATGGCGGAAGGCGCGAGATGACTTGGAATCACCCGAAGCTGTTTCAAGAGCTTTCTCCGCATCCTCGAGCTGACCGGATTTGTAAAGCGCATACGATTTCTCGAAGACACATTCCTTCTCCAAGCTATCCCCGCCTTCCGCTATGGCTCGGAGGGAGTCGTCGAAACGGTCTAGTTTTAGAAGGGCGACGACACGGGTGCGCTGGGCATCTATGTCTCGTTTAGAGGCCTTGATGGCGGCGTTGGCAGCTTTCAATATCTCGTCGTGGTCTTGGATAGTCGAAGCCCGCAGGAGTGATGTGAGAGCGGCAGCGGGATTCGCCATGGCTGAGGAGAGAAAAGCCTAAGCCTATAACGATTACGACTAGAAATCAAACATGTGTGAGTAAGGCTCGAATTCCCCAGCTTGCGATGAGAAAGATGGAATGATTGCACGTTAGGTAAGTAATTATTTGAAGTCTTGCTATGCAGTTTTGGTGGTGGTGGGGTTGTCGTCTGCTACTCCAAGTACTATGTACCCGTATTACCTAAGGAAATTTCACCTATTAACGAAGGTAATTTTGTGGGATGGGAAAATATCCGCTTGAGCTAAGGTTTTTTTAACTTTTGTATATCTTATCTTATCAAAGCATGAAGGCCACTGCCGTACATGCCTAGTAGTGGGCAACCTTTCAACGTCAACTCCTTGATATCTTAATCAGATAAAGCTTCATATTATAGAATACTTGGCTGACGCCCCATACCCCCCTTTTATATGACAGCCTTGGAAGTCCATTTGTACTTAGAGCTTCGAGAGTGTCTACTACCCAACTTACTATATCTAAAGAGATGGACGTCCGGGTTATGCTACCTAGGTAGGTAGCTGGATACCTTGTAAGGCCCAAACGGGTTCTCAATCTGCTCGAAGCGCTTATTGGGCCTAGATCTATACCGATGCTTCAAAATGACGTTGCTCAAACTGGCTCATTTCGGCCTGTCATCTCTTAGACTTACTCCCATTTACCATGTCCTTGTACTCTCAACAACAATCAACGTCGGGCTACCTTACCGTCATGGGGGGGTATAATTTTGCGGTAACTATTCGGCTCATTATTTTAAACGGTATATATACCGCTAAATGCAACAAACGGTTCGAAATTTGAACCGTTCGATCGTTGATTGGTTCAAAATTCGAGCTGTATCAATACGGCTCAAAATTCGAACGTTTAAACAATACAAAGCGCTTACTCGATTGAGCCGAATATTTCCCGTTCAAGTCATATGTGCGGCTCATATACCGCTCAATGAGGTTTGAACGGTTCAATTTTTTTAAGTGGTTCAATTTTTTGAACCACTCAAATGTTAAACCGTTTAATGCAATAAGGCACGTGCGTACCCCGATTTTAAGGTACGTACCCCGCCTTTAAGGTACGTACCTACTACTTTTAAGGTAAGTCATATACTAAAATAAAACCTTATGCACCTACGCGTAATGTAACCGCATCTAATCCCTTCGTAGCTTAATGGGAATGCGACCGTAGCTCATCTAACCAATTAAATTCGTAAAGTCCGTGATTCGAGTAAGAAAAAGAAATATAAACTGTGTATTTGAACTGTGTAATTGTAAGCTTCTAAGTACAGCTCCCATACGATTAGTATGGGAAATGTACTTAGAAATGATTTTTTTCTTTTCTTTTTATATGTGGGACGATTGAACCGTTTAAATGCATGAGCTGTTCGAAATTTGAACCGTTCAGCAATTTTGAACCACTCGAAATGATTGAGCCGTACATATACCGCTCAATCAGGTTAGGACGGTTTAAATTTAGAACCATTCATCCAATAAGAACGAATTAAAAATGAATACCGTTCAATATCAATTAAACTGTTCAACCAATTAAAACGTTGCGATTTTTCGCGCTCGAGCTTTTCCATTCATTTTTTTGAACCGTTCAAATTTGGAGCCGTATATGTGCCGTATATATACGGTTCACGGAATACCCATTAAGACGCTAAGGTACTTTCGCTACCTAGTAGTCTATGAGATGATCTTTCTAGTAGCCTCACTCTAGAATGTGTGGGGTTCTCGAACTATTTAGCTCTTGTTTTTCTAAAGTTTGATAGCATTAGACGATGATATTCAACTTCGCAACCAACTACTAAGACATTGGGTCTTCGGTCTTTGTCATACCTACTTGGTGGATAGGTATTCGGGATGTTCAGTCTCATCTTTTACACTTGATATGCCTCACCGATGATGATCTCGAAATGAGCACGTGGGTGTTAGTGTGTAGATATCTCGTCAACTTTTCCGGGACGGGAGCTAGGTATCCATTGTAACGTTAGGTAATCGAGTAGATCTTATAAATCTCGGCAACGTGATCCGAGTTGGCAGGCTGGTAGGAGATCGGAAGGTGAAACGTGCTTAGGTATGTAGCTTATCCAAAGGTCGAGAAAAAGTATGTAAGAGAATGAATATTTCGAACATGAATCCAACCAATCCTCACTGAAACCAAAAAAATTGCCGCCTGAGCCAGGCGAGGTGAGCAGGATATTAATAAATAGATCAAAAAGACGAAGCGCTTGCAGACCACCCGCCCGCACACTTGGGCATACAGATCCATCCCTGCCGAACTAGAACATTGAACGCCCTCGGCGTGGGGGGCACCAGGGCATCTTGCATGGTTGATAACCGCTATGCACAGAATACCTAGGTACCTACATACATGCTAATATTTATATTACCCACACTTTATGTATGAGGTTGCTGAGTGCGTGCGCAATCATACCGTACATACATATGTAGCCTGTAGACTAGGTAGGTATTCTGATGTCGGGTATAAGTCTGTTGATGGCTGCTTGTTGTTTCCCGTAAGTATCACGATGCAAGTAATATCATTGATACCTACTTGTGTATCTACAACATTGAATTGGATATATGAGGTAGATACCTGGGAACTTCAATGTTCTCAGGAGCAAGGAGGCATTTTAAGGTTTATGGTCCAGGTCCTACATTTAGCTGGAGGTACTAATCAACGATTGAGACATTCATGTTATTACGCAACGGATTCGATGTATTAGTCTATTTATTGCATCATCCCTTCACCCCTTCATCCCTCTTCGTTCGCCTTGCAGTACCCATATTAACCTAGGTAGTACATTATTATACCTAATGATGCTTCCTTTTTACCAGCCCCAAGCGGGTAGACTCGTGGTATCGCACAGGTTTTGATGCTGACGTTAGGTAGTCTCAACATCGTCTATGTAGCTCCTGACACGTTTAGGATCTTTCACCCCGATCTCTTTTACTCACTTTCAGTCTAGGAACTAGGGCTACTAGGGTAACGGTCGCTTGGGTCGGTTAGATACCCGCCAGTTCAAGTTAACAAGGCCGCTTTCACATACCCAAGTCGTTGCGTATTACGCAGGTCGATGCACGCCATAAGTAACGCAGGCAAGCTACACAAGACGACCCAGATGGGGTATTCCGTATAGAATATTATCATATCAATCTTTACAGATAAAACTTACATCAAACTCGAAAACCAAAAGATACGCAGTCACGCAGTCCTTTAGACACCCACAGACATTCACACCGGCGATGATTACGTACTCACCGGTCAATATTCATCACTTCTCACTTTATGCCTTTATACCTTTATGGCTGCGTTTCTAATGACAGAGCCCTCTTCTGCGTTAGGTAAGGTAGTATACACTAGTAAGACGACATCGAAATGTTGTAAGGTATGGGTTGCGGTCGCATTTGGATATACTATGTACTAGAAGAGGTGTGGGGGGAAAGGCCAGATGGGAACAGCCGGTCCAATCAAAGATGCCCAGATATTCTCGTCCTACCCGTGTCTCCTTATCGGTTCCCACCCGCCCAAAAAAAAAAAAAAAAGAAGAGAGAGAGAGAAAAGAGGCCAGCAGCAAAAGACGAACCCCCACAGAGCAAGTTGTTATCCCAAAGACCCCAAGAACGCATCCCGCCCCCGTTCGACCTCCATACATCCATGCTTCCAGTAGCAGACCTCACGCTGCTGAATCACCAATGACTCTCTGCAGGGATTATGATCAAATCTCTGATGATTGATTAAAGTCGCAACAAGGAAATGCGGGCCATCTTGAACTCTTTACTTATAGCAGCACATGTCAAAATTTCTACCAGACAGCCAGATAGGTATCTCTATTATATACCTACCTACCCATATACCAAGGTACATACATACATACATACATGCATCAATGCATCCCAGGAAACTACACGCATACATAGGGGTTACCACTATGTGTTAGGTACCTCCTACTATGTGCCTCCCCTGTCGCTGTCGCTAGTGCTCCTTCCTCCCGCGCTCTCTCCCTCTTTTCTTTCCCTCCACGAGGAAACTCTCTTTTCCCACATATACCTACATACATATAGTGACCCAGTTACCTATATCCCAAAGCTAACGCAAATATTTTTGTCTTCCGATTCGGGCCTACTCGGCCTCTCATAACTGGCAAGACTCTCATCACTCTACTACGGTTGATTCTGTTCTTGTCTGTTCTTGTGTCTATGTCAGATTCTCAATAGATAAATTATTGTTGTTGTTTTATCTGGTCGTATCTAGTCGTATCTGGTTGTATCTGGGCTACCATCCATCTAATAAAGATAAAGGAGAATAAGAACAAGGGACTGGCGATCCGAACTGTGCCGGACCCTCGACCCTCTCGGCCCTCGAGATCCTTGCTTGCGCGCGCACGCGGTATCTTGATATCTCGACCCATTCTAGCCTATCGGTTTATCTGCAGCGGATCCCGTTCGAACACATCCGTCCACGCATTTCTGTTACAGTTGGCCCAAGTACTCCCTCTTGTCTGTCTGGTGTTTTTTTTTTTGCATCAAGTCGTTATTATCCATTAGGCGCATCTCTCTTTCCCCGGTGATCCAATACACGTCCTGTACTTGTTATCTGCCATCAGTAGCGCGCCCACGCTCGTCGCTACGCATTATACCAAAACTGCAACTTTCGTTACACCCAGGGACCTACCTACATCGGCCTCCACTGGTTACTAGCCCGGCTTCTGGCCTCGAGCGCCGCGGGTAGCTTGATAACAGATTGTGGGACCCGGTCTCATCCATCAGCCTACACCACCAAGGTCGCCTCCTTTATTATATGGCCCTCGGGATCCCCTCTTACTTCCCTTCTCATCACTCCATTATCCCCTGAGCTAAGGAAAACGAGAGCCGCGTTTCCCCACGCTCGTGAGAAGAAGAAGAAGAAGAAGAAGAAGAAGAAGAAAAAAATCAATCTCGCCCACTGAAAGTCTGGTGTATGGGTGCCTCGCAAGTCGTTCCATGGACCAAGTAAACCCCTCTAACCAGCTCTTGTATTTCGCGCGTTACATTCGATAACATTAATTGACCTCGGCGTATCCTGCTACTCGTACTCAACATAACGCCGGGTCCCCGCGCTCGGGTGGCCCCAAGGCGAGGCCTCATATTCTGAAGGCGTCCTTTAGTTCTTGGATCTGGTTCATCGCAAGCTCAACCAACAGACATGTCTATGCCGTCGTCGCGGTCCCCACAGGTTGAGCCTGTCGCTTCTAAACAGCACGTCGACGAGAACAAGCTTCCTAGTGGCCAATGCCGGTACATTCTGCTAAACCCGGAGATCAAGGGGCAACGTTGCGCCTGTGTCGGCTTTCACTTCAACCGGTCCCTACCAGGCGTCACTTGTGATTGCGGTCATCTCTCATGTTACCACATCCAGTCAGCTGAACCGCCCCCGGATAAAAGTGAGGTTGACACGCTTCGACGACGCATCCAGCTACTCGAAGAGCAGCTAGATCGAGAGAATGACGGGGGTCTCGGCAGCGCATTGGGCACCGTAGTCCGGCGCCTAGGAGACTTAGAGGAGCAGGTTGAGAAGAATAGGGATGAGACAAATCTGGAAGTGAAAGGTTGCTACAGAAATGTCGATCGCATGTGGCAATCTGTCACCCAGCTCGAAAAGCAACAAGCCGGATACGAGGACCGCCTTCTTATTTTTGATGAACGCCTGGACGGCCATGACGACACCCTGCATGGCCTAGGCGACAGGCTAATGGAGTTTGATGAAGCATCCATGGTGCTCGAAGACCGTGTAGATGCGTTGGAGGATTATGAAAGCACCGGTATTCCTTTCCGTCAGCGCAGGCGAAGGTCCACGTCAAGCTCGGAAGACTCAAAAAATGGCAAGCGGGCTGTGGCACGGCGATGCCGTCCTCTGGACCACCGCGATAATAGTGCTGCAGCGCATTCCGCATCGACACCGGTCTCAGACTCTCGTTGCGAGGTGCCTAGAATTGGCCCGATCGAGGTGACAGGATCATGGACTGTGCATGTCTCACTTCTCCCAACGGCGTCCCAACCATTCCCCTTCGAGAAGGACACAAACGCGTACAAAAGGTGCCTATCTCGGGGGCTTCATCAGATGATTGCCGTTGGGGGAACAGACGGCGAGTCCTTCGCGAAGGCCGTCACTAAGGCTTTCGGCAGCCTCCTTCGAGGTAGAGATTGGGTTCCGCTGCAAGCTCGACTCTGTGACGCCGCAACGCTGCAGGGCCTTCCGATGCTGCGATCACTAGATCCAGCTCTAATCGGCACGAACTATGATCTCGACTTTCTACGTAAATATTGTGCCGTGTGCTTACCAAATGGCAAGGTAGAATCCATGTACATTGCCATGTTGTCAGATACGTTTTCGTGGCAGTTTTTGAGGAGGTCGCCGTGTCATCTTGAAGGTCTCGAGGAATGTTGGGCTTACGATCATCTGCTCGACCTGAACGATAACTTTGAATATTACAACAGCGACGTGGGGGATGGGCGGTCCGCCGGGGAGATTGTACCACCTTTGCCGTCTTTGAAACGTCCGGCATCAGAGATGTCGCGGACGCCGAGCTTGAGTTCGACCTCAGCAAATGAAGGAAATGACAACTCGCGGCAAAAACTGCCACGAACAACTTGTATTCAAGCAGCTATGGAACTTCGTAGACGAGGAGTAGAGACGGTTTAGACTTAACGCTTGGATATACCATATAGAGCACGACATAGTGCGGATAGATATGGGGGCGTTTTTTTCCCATTCTTTTTATCTTTTTCTTTCTTTTTTCTGCGAGAGAGGCGCAAGCAGGGAGCGGAAAGAATTATCAATAAGTTCCGACAACTTTGATTGTTCTCATTCTTTACACCCTGCTCTTCTACGACATAACGGCTAGTGAAGATGTAAGCGTTCTAGCACCAAATGTGCTCCTTATCCTATATATTACCTATCTACTACGAAGTAACGATGGAAGACGATAAAGATTCCTAGGATGAAATAACCTAGTAGAATCTTCAAATGTTCTCGGGAGCAGGTCCTGGGGTCTCGAATATGGGCACCTAGACGAGAGGATAAGACGAGTATTGGGGATTACTTGCTTGGATAGAAGGATGGAACATGAACAATGGCAAAGAATGTTAAGAGAGAGAGAAAATCTACCTGTCCAACCGTTGCATGCTCACAGCCGCACACAAGGCTAGGCGCATTTGCCCGGTTTCACGTACTTATTGGTACCCAAGTACTACAGTATGTGTACGCGCACATTACGTGCACATATCCCATAATAGTTTCGAGCGTATCCAACATATCCGGTTGTCTTTTTGGATGAAGATATTTTGAAAACTAAGAATTCATTAGGATGGAGGAAGAGAACTGTGTTGTCCTTCATTATATATCAGAGTTTTAACTGTTGTGGCTTATATGAATGTGATCTAAATGCAAATATACCTATCTCATAGGTACGAATATCTGTGTGTAGAGTAATGGATGTGCTTTCCGATATACTCCTAAACTGTATCTTAAGAAGGTACATGTGAAGCACGAGGTATGTAAATAGGTACCTACATATGTACGGTGCCGGTAGTTAACCTTAAGAACGTTACGGTATCTAGCGGAAGGACCCGTATTAAAACACCGGCATGCGGGGTTAGTCAGCTACAGTAAAATCCACTAGTGAAAGTGAAAGTGAAAGTGAAAGTGCCTACCTCAATACCTTAGTATTGTAACTTGAGAGCTTCAATTGTTCAACCACTATTCACATTCATCAGAGGTTGGATAACCCGCGCACATTCTAATATCAAATGCGGTAAAAGGTGGTAGAAATATCATCTATTTACATCTATTACCTCTCCATCCACATTTATCTGCACAATCCTACCTATTTCGTCCAGAGATTCAGACTTTAATCTAAGAGTTTCGTCCCATTGCGATAGCCTCATCCTTGATCGCATCGCACTAGCATACCCGCCAACAACATACACTAGCAGAAAACACAGTCCGACTTGGACGCGATGGACGCGATGGATCTCGATTTAGAGATGGACCTGGATGTGGACCTCGTTCCTGACGAGCCCATAATCCCGGAACCTGAGCCGCAAGACGCCCCCGTAAGGTTTATTTCTATTGGATATATTAAACTGTAACCTAGATGAGGTGCTAATGTCTATTCTAATAGGGCAATCGCTCACCTGGAGAAATAGACGACCTAGCTGACGACGACGATACCCGAGTGCCTAGCAAAATCCACATGAGAGGTCTCGATACTATGAACCCTGACGATGTCAAATCTTTCATCGCGGAGCATTTTCCAGAGGAACCAGTGAAGAGGATAGAATGGATAGATGATTATTCGGCCAATCTTCTATTCGGTTCGGATTCAGCTGCGGTGCGCGCCCTCAGCTCATTAATAGTCGAAGACGTCCAAGACGTCACTCAGCTTCCCCCACGGCAAACAATAACTGCCAAGCCGTTCTCAAAGAAGCCGGAAGTCGTACTACAAGTGCGACTAGCTGTAGTAGCCGATAGAAAGCAGGCAGGCGCTGCTTCAAGAAGCAGGTTCTACCTTCTGAACCCCGAATACGACCCAGAGGAGCGGTGGCGGCGGAGCGAGGTCCGGAGATACCGCGAACGGGATGGTGATGGCTATGGTCGCAGGCGAACAAGGGAGCCTCGATATGAGGAGGTTGAGGATAAATTTGATGTCAGTCTCTACGACGACGATGAAGCTACGTTATCCAACCGAGCATTGCAGCCACGACCTCCCCGTAGGCGCTCATACGCGTCCGACACAAGCGAGGATAGATGGGGGAGAGATTCATATCGGAGTGATAATCGGAATGATAATCGGGGTAAGGAATTGTTTCCCGGGGCTTCGGGCAGTAGGAGTGAGCCTCGACGGCAGCGGTCAGCTTCCCCCCGTGCTCGAGTTAGCGACGAACCGATGGGTGACATTATGAACGGCGGATCGGCAAACCGAAATCACGACAGAGCACGCGCAATCAAGAGTCGACTTTCTCGTGGCAATCGGACCAGAGAGCTTTTCCCAGATGAGCCAGCCACCGGGACGGGGCGTCTCGGTGACGATGTAGAGGATACGACCACCTTACTAGCTAAAGGTATCATGCTACCGCTAATGGATGGGAGTAACGACATGCCGACGACTGGGGCGCGGAAGCTAGAGGATAGAATCACATTTCCAGCGAAGGATACATCGGCGCCTAAAGTTTCGAGTACCGGCGGTACAAGGGGGCTAGGCTTCAATATTCGCGGCGCGGCGAGTCAAAGGAGCACAGATCAGGGGTTTGCCATTAAGGGGAGCGCAGGCAAGTCAGCGAAAGAATTGTTTCCTGAAAAACTTGGTACCAATTCAGGGAAGGAGCTATTCATAGATAGACTTGATGGCAGGTCGAGACAGAGGCAAAGGGCAGGGGATCTATTTGACTGATGAGACGTTAGACACGATGTGCTCTATGGCATCCTTTTCGGGATATCCATAGGATAGAAAAGAAAGACGAGATACGGTACGCAGTTATTGCGTTGATCTTGCTTTGTACCATTAGAGAATTCATCCTGCGGATATTTTAAAAGGGAAGCCTCTAGATTTAAAGGGGGCATGAGCATTGTCCGAATCGGTATCATCATTCTTGATATTTTCATGTCCATTGCATATTCTATCCTATATGCCTATTTGTAAGTAAACGCACACTTGCCTAGAATCTAAAGGTTGGAAGGCACACTCATCTTTAGTTACCTAGGTGATGGTGCCTTCCATACTAATCTATGGATTTGTCGAACTTTCCGTCTTCATATAACTATACCTAGGTACCTATCTTGTTATTCTTTTCACTTACATACATACATACCCAAGTCACGTCGATTTCACCTTCGTCCCATTAGGTACTGATGAGTTTCTATACCGGTGCTCTCTTTGTGGCGACTATTTTTTTTCTTCCACCATATTCATATTCACCTCTGTCATAAAATAAAGGGAGATTCACAACATGGCGGATTTCAGTTGGTTCCGGTTTGCACGTTCCGGTACACCTAACGCTCCACGGTCTCCAACACCACCCGCCAGCCATTCTTCCTTTTCCCTGGGGCCTCTAATCGGAAACAGTGATGCCAGCTTATTCGTGCGCGAGAAGGATAAGATATGGTACAATCCGTCGCTGACCCAGATGGTCGAGACGCTTCAAGTCGCCCTCATGACTCGGGATCTAATGGAGCCACTTCCCATTGAGTACAATGCATACATTCTACACCTAATCGAAGGGTTCGCTGATGCCCAGGAGCAAATTGGCAAAATTGACACCGCTCGTACCGAAGCAAAGCACTCGCTCGAACATCACCTAGAACACTTCAAAACAATGGCCGACGAATGGCTAGAGCGCGAGAATCAGTATAAGAAGGAAATCAAGAGGCTCGAGGTGCTGCTATCGAGAACATCCCGCGACGGACTAGAAGCGGTAACACTAGCCAGAACTAATAGCGTCGTCGATAGAAATGGTCCGCAGGCGAAGGAGTTTGTTTCTAGACTTAAGCGTCTCGGTACAAACAATACACCAGGTAAGTACATCCGCTTCCCTCACTACTGATGATCATGTACTCCGAGTCTATGAGTCTAAGTTTCTGAGAACATTGACTAACACCGTCAGCTCCAGATATATCAAGCGATCTATCCCACGAGACAGACAAGTATATGCCTAACCCCATTGTTAAGCTTCTAGATGGAGATAGTGACATCCTCATGAGAGAGAAGATGCGGCAACAATATATTACCGCCAACACCATCACGACCCGTTTTGATGGTAGACTACTGCGTCGTACAAGGACAGTAGCTCGAACCCCAAATAAAGACGCATTGGTAACAGGGAGTCCAACCGCTGCATTTAGTGACACCGAATCAGAGCCGCTGTTCTCGGATGATGTATCCGATGTAGATGACAAAGAGCTAATGGATCCGGAGGACCCTACGCCTCAAGAAAGGCAAAATAGGCGACATATACTGGATAATCTATTGGATTGTGAGGCATCTCAGATCAATGGGAAGGACACCTCCCCACAACAGAGGATCCACGAGCAATCATGTATAATTGGGCTCGACCAAGCGCTCCGAGGCTCGAGCATCCACAGTCTAGACTCCAGACACTTACGGGGTTTATCGAGCATGTCAGGATTCTCCTTTGTACCCGGAGATGATGCCGACCAAATGCTCACAAGTGGTGGAGCTGGTAACGAGGTTACGACTGAGACTACCGCTATGCAACAAGATAAGGCAAATCGTCTATCCAGAAATACAAGTGAAGACGCCATGACTGGCTTGGCAACGCCAATGAGATCATGGGAAAACCAGTCATCACCAGTCGCAAAATGGGTCAGTGAACAGGAACTCTCTACGAGCAGCGAAAATACGGTGATCCGAACTGTCGACGAAACAAACGTGTTAACCGCTCACCACAATTCCTCAACCGAAATATGCGCGGCGCCGCTAATGACTCCCCGTGGGGACAGGCCCCGGAATGTCAACTCCGCGTCAGAGTTCAATGTTGAGCCTACGAAACTACCGCCGTGGCAGTAGACTAAGAACGGGTCATTCAGTGAGGCGGTACGTGCGATGTCCAAGGATAGGTACCCAACTAATGCTACAGGCCAAGCGGAAAGTGCATAGAGTTCTGTAAGGAAAACGCCACCCAGCATGATTCAACAAGTTTACAAGTACCTACCTATCTTAGGCAATTGGCACGAGCCTCTCTACATAAATTTCGACGGATTCCAGTTCAATCCCAACCCAACTCCTCGCCGGCCAAACTTAGCTGAAGCCACATGAACTTTTACTCCCTCGTCTGAAACGTTAGGTGCCCGTGTGAGAAAGGGGAAAGGGGAAAGGGGGTGAGAGAAAATGGAGCACGGAGTAGCGCGTGCATGGAATTTCGCAGGGCACTAGCATGTAACTTTATGTCCAGTGCGCTAGGACGATCCGGCCGAAAACTTGCTCGCGGACAATATACCAAGAAGAGGCGTCATGGTTGTTGTGTCGAGACGGATTGGTGGGGAAGCCAGTTGGTCGAGAGGCAGATTACGGTGGCTTTTTTTGGCTTGCTGAAGAGGACCTGGACCTTCGATGTTAGAAACATGAGAAAGGACACTTAACGACCACCCGCTTTTCCCGATTTTCATTGCACGTAAACCCAGAAACGTGGAATACGCAACCGACATAAGTTGGATTTAGCGTATGGCAAGCATATTCAATCCTAGCCCCTCGCGAAAGTGAAAGCAAGTAAGGCGTCTGACCGTGAGGCGCGTGCGCTGGGGGGAGGGGAGGGGAGGGGGCATGAATAAGTGATACGGCAACCAGCAGGTTCATGATCCTCCTACTCGATTCCCTGCGATGCAATATGGATACTTCTCGATAACCGAGGGCAGTTTGAACCAGATCTTCGGGTCCATATAGCCTGTGAAGATCGGGGGACGTGTCAAGAGTCACCCCCCCCTTGGGCCAAGGCTCATCTCTCCCCTTATTTCTCATCTTTATTTTCGTACCGGTTTTCTCTCCTAGGCAGAGACATGCTGTTGTACAGTATGCATAATATAGAGTCTACCGTTCTGTAAGCCGCCTCTTCAGCGGAACTCGTCGTGTCTTAGAACGTTATACGTACCGTAGGAGCCAGAGAAAGGTCCAGACGAAGGTGGAATATACCTCACTCTCAGCACACACCACGTGTGACAATCTTCAGTAGCGGATCTTGCATCTCATCGGCGACCTGCTCTCAGGTATGTTACCACGTCTACCATGTCTGCCATGTATGTATGGGTAATGCGATCGTGAGTACCTACCGACAGGGGCACGGATCGAACCCAAGACCCTGGTCCCCTTCGCATATTAAATTCAATTGTGGCATCCACGCATTGTTGTAAGTCGTATGGGATGTAGCGAATACACGACCTACTCCGGCTCCTCGTGTGACGTCGTAGTATATAGTATCTATTTACAAATACATACTTATTGCTTAGGCACCTACACGTAGTGAAAGAAAAAAGAAAGAAGGAGAGAAAATGGATACCATGTAAGAAAGGGGATCCCTGTGTAAGTCGTCATTAGTACCGCCCTGCCGGTAACACTCCCTGGCCTCAAAACGGTCGGGATTCTAATCGACCGGGAGGCAACCGAACTTTTCTCTCGTACAATACCTAGGTATGTACATACATACATACATCAATCGACACTCGTCTCCATGTCCCTGCCGCCATAAAATTCGCGATACGTAAAAACCAAGGTATAAGCATAACTCATCTTTTTTTCGCCGGCGTTACGCACGAGGCCAGTCGTAGGTAATACATGGGCAATGGTAGGTAATGGCAATGGGTACATCCATCACCTGTACGCCCTCAACATCGAAGGGCCTGGCGAGGCCCGTCCTAGCCTATCCCAGCCGCTCGGTACGGTGAAGGCCACTGTCTCCCAAAGCCATAGTGACGAGCTCTGCCAGAGCGGTCTGCGGGGCGGCTGACCGCATGTCTACTATCGCGTCTATACGCATACAACACACACACACACACACTTATATGATATATGTGTATATATAGATGTGCGCGCGTATGGATGTGTGGGTGTACGATATAACCTCGTAGAAGGCGAGAAGAAAAAAAAAGGAAAAAAAAAGAAGAGGGAGGGGAGACTTGTTAATTATAGCAAGTAGCCTTCTAACCCCCTTGCCCACCCCAGGGAACGTTGGGATCTTGGCGGAGGCCGTTTTCTCTCGCTTCGGTACGTTATGTAAATCACTTGGCTAACGTGTGCCGATAGCGCCCGCCCGCATTGGGCCCCCCAGGAAAGGGGGGGGGGGGGCGTGGAGATCGGATGGGTAGGTACATAGATATACGTGCATATGAGGTAAGGTAAAGGGTAAGGCATCGAGGAACGTTTTTGCTGTACGTACTAACCGTACCTAGACTATGCAAGGGCACTGGGGCCGGGTGGGTTTTGTCCAGCGCAAGTTGGTCGACGTTGGCATCCCGTCGACTCCGAATAGGTTCGTTGTTGTTGACAGCGTAAGCAAGCCCCCCCGGCGGACATTGGCGGGTGGTTTTCGAGATCTTCACGCGTATACGTATAGCGATGGCGTTTATATACTATACGTACATCACATAACATAACATGGCATTACATTGCATTACACATAATATACATGGCGCACTTCTCACGGGGCTGGTACGGTAGTATTCTTAGCCCTCCTAACCTTGCGCGTCCTCTGAGGCCTATGTGTCGCCACCTCGTAGCACCGTACCGTCTGCCCACCCAGTAAGGCGTCGTCACCGCCGTCCCCTCGTTCGTGGGCGATCGCCCCCGGGGGGGAGATGGAGGTCGCACAGCACGATGACTGGAGAGAAGAAGAAGGAGAAGAGAAAGGGAGAGTCGCAAACTGGGTGCAGAAGTAGATCCAGAGATCTGCGAGACAGCAGAGCGAGTTGGTTGGCCGGGACGAGCCAGGGGGGTTGCCTGCCCCTGTGTACCAATCTGCTCGGACTTAGGCGGGCAACGTTTTATATTATCATTCTTTTCGCCTGCCCAGGCCCTATGTATGTCAGCGCAGAGGCGGCGTTCTGATAAGCGGTTGCATAACCGGACGGTGCGACGAGAGATTTCCTACAGCGGACTATGTAGCAGCACCCCAAATCTCAATCCCAATCCCTATCCCTATCCCTCCTCGGCTGTGTACTCCCTGTTCTTGCCGTAAAATTCTCTCGGTACACGGCAAAGCGGATGTTTTCTTCTGATAGGGGTCAACCCTGAAAAAGAATCCCCAACGTCGACTCGAGTTTTGCACTTGTGCGAGGTCAGAGGAGTCCCTTTTACCACGCCTAGTAGGGTGGTCACTCTTCCAGCATACCGTGTGCGCTCCGTAGCATCGTCCAAACGTTGTTAGCTGGCACGACTTGAGATGGAGAGACCTCGACCGAACAATTTTAACACAATCTTGACCGCTGGTTACTTGGGGATACAACAGTCTTACGCCCCGTGCTGGCCCGTTCTACACAAGTGATCCAATCTCGCTGTTAGGATAATATAGCTTCTGCGAAGTCCCGTCTGGGATCCATCCTGCTCGCACAACGGTGAATCAACCCTAGTAGTCTAATCTAACCTAAGACGAGTCTCCACCAGACCTGATGTTCACGAAGGGATGAATGCCTTTATGCCCTGAGATTGATACCTGCGTATTTTATTTTAGTGTAGGACATGCCCGATTCCTAGGCACCATCAGCTGTGGCTACCATGTTAGAGTACCTGAACATTTGGTGCTGGACACCCATTTAGGCGTCCACAAGAGAAGTGAATACCTAAGTAAATAATTGAGTCGATTCATCATATGCGTTAGCAATCAATCATACACGAGAGACGTTTTCATACTTCACGTCCATTTAGTGACAGTGCCGGTTTTTTTTTTTGGTTTAACTCATTAATGATCGCTGGTGGCTATATCCTTCCTATTAACCTAGGTATCAAGTAGTCTTTCATGGCTCATAAGAATAGACAATGTAGTGTAAAACAAATCGCTCCACTTCATGTAACTCACGATCTTCACCAAGTGAACTGGGTAGAGAGAAAAGCCGGGTCTCCAAGCCATCCATGGGATCCGTCTCTCAGCTACTAGTCCCACCATATCCAAGCGATGTCAGTATGCGTATTTCCAGACACGAAGCATATTCCCTTTCCCTACTACCCCTTATTTGCAACCAATACACGGTTACTAATAAACACTCCCCCTCCTATTTTTTTTCTAGTCTCCCAAATTGATAGGGAAATTTCCTAAAACTTTACCGACGAACACGGCCTTATATTCTCTTCAGGACAATAAATCGTATATTGTCGAGAGTTTGCGGGGTGAGTTGTTGTTTCCCTGGTCGCCCTCGTGCGTAGAAGCTTGAGCAGTCAGTTGGGTTCGTGGTCCTGGCGAGTGGTCCCGAGGTGAACTGGGAGCCGTTGGCAATTGACTACTACCTAATAAATTCCTAAGCGTTGGTAGCCGAGCATTGCTGTAGTTGGATTGAGACTGAGGTAAGGTAGGGTCTAGGGTTGGTAGCTTGCTCGTTGGCAAGTCTCCATTTCCAATTCGTAGCGGAGGCAACGTGATTAGAGGTTCATGTAGCGAACTAGCGGGATAAGTAGCGCCGAGCTTTGAACCGGAACTTGATGCTAATGGAGGTAGATCCTGAGGCTCGACGCTGGGTGAAGTTAAAGAAGGCGAAGGCAGTCCCGAGGAGCTGCCCCACAAGCTGGTGCTTTGATAAGACTTGTGGTGAGAGCTCTTGTAGTGAGAGCTCTTGTGGGAGTAGGAGGAGTGGTGGTGAGAGTGTTGGTCAGAGGTATCCCATGGATGGTGAGCATGATGATGATAAGAGTAATGGGAGCTATAGTTGGAGGGGGAAGTCTGACCGTGGCTCTGTGGGTAGGTCGGATGTGAAGGAGTGCTGCCAAAATATGACATTGAGGATGGTAGGTGTGGTGCTGATGACGCTGGCGTCGATGGTGCTGCCGCTGCTTGGTGATATTGATGCTGGTCTTGATGCTGGTCTTGATGCTGATTTTGTGGTAGTTGTGTAGCAGCTTGCGAGTAGTAGGGAGACTGGGATTGATTTGGAGAAAGGGGATCGTGAACACTTGAGGTTTGCCTGCGAATTAGACGCTTTCGGCGGTTCATGCTGCCGTTCCACCAGTTCTTGACGGCATTATCACTTCGGTTGTTAAGTGATCTCGCAATCTCGGCCCAGCGCTTTCCAACCTTAGATACCATTTCTTCGATTTGAGCCCCTTCTTCCGGTGTGATCGGGTTGTGATTCAGTGACGGCTTTAGGTTCTGGTGATACCGTTCGCGACACTGCTTAGAGGATCTCGTGCCTATTTGGGCAGATATCCTTACCCAGCATAGCGGACCTTGGATGGCGACGTAGCGCCTGAGCAACTCGTCCTCGCGTTGAGACCAAGGCCCCCTCCTCTGATGCTTTGCTTCTGATTGCGACTCCATTGGTAATTCTATAAATACCTAGATATATATCTAATAGTGATACCATCCACTTTTTGGGTTCAAGGTGGTTGGTGAGTTAACTTGAGTTGACTTGAGTTGTCGTAGGTTAGAATAGGTAGGGTGGAGGAAGGAATTTTATATATGACGGGAGCAGATTTGTTCGGGGACAGGTAGCAATGGTAACAACAATAGTCAGAGTTAAATAGCAGTTGGATCGAAATCGTTGGGTACCTCCCATCCCGTTCTCTGCCAGTCAACCAGTTGTGACAATGGCCCAAACGGCACACACGAGACCGCTGTATTTCGGAGAACTGTGATGTAAATGATGTAACTCGAGGGCTGAACTTTGATATAGCGTCTCTAGCTGGCGGTAGGAGCATGGGCAACAGAGTTTATTATACAAGAAAAATCAAGAAATCAATGAAGAAAAGTAGCCCGTAGCGTCAAGCTATTGTTATTGTGATATTATAGTATTGTGGTATTGAAGTTAGTTTAGGTGGAGGTCAGGCTCGGACGGACGACAGTGATGTGATATACAGCAATAGATCAAGTTACGCAGGCGGCGGAATGAGATCGGGAAAGGGACCGGCCTAGTGCTACTAAATGTAGCCCTAGTACTAGATGTGGTAGAGTTGGAGTGGGTGGGTGAGGGAAGATGATGGTAAGATGGTAAGATAGATGGATAGATAGACGTATGGATATACGGAAGGGTGGATGGAACGAACTTCTGTAACGAGGGAACAGATGGGGCTGAGATTAGATGGGACGAGATTGGGACGAGATTGGGATGAGATGGGATGGAATAAGATAGGACGGGTCGAGATGAAAGTTTAAGTTGATGAACAGTGAGCAACAGTTAGTTGTGGCAGTAGCAGCAGCAGCAATAGAGTAACAGCAGTAACATTCGTCGTCCGTCCACAGGGCGTTGATGTAGACCTGTAAGTCTTAGAACGACCCACTCTACACTACATTATCCTTTCCAAGGTTCTAGGTATGCAAGTAACTTCCCAGGTTCCATCCTCTATCCGCTCTTGCACTCTTGCGCTCTTACGCCTTTGCCATTTTGGCACTAAAGATGGGTAGCGAGCGGGTAGGCTGAGCTGAGCTGATTTAGACTGGTCGGTACTTTTGGAAGGTTCGTGGCACCTTTTTACGCTTCTATCTCCTTTAGCTTAGCCCAAAACCCTTACGTGCAGTACCTAGAAGACAGAAAAGCAAAAGTAAATTACAAAGTAACAATAATAAATAAATAAGTAAGAAAAGAGAGAAGAAAGTACTTTACCAGGTGTAACAATTCGCTGCAAAAAGGAAAAACGAAGAAACCAACCTCGAAGCCATACGCTTTGGCCCAAGTTGGGCACGTAAATAGTTATCATACTAATTTACAATACGTTGGATAGAGGCCTTTCCAGTCCGAGAGACAAGAGCTATGAGTTCGATGTTGTTGAGTGATACTTTTATACTTCAAAGTTGAAGTCTGTTCTGAATGTACCTTGTTCCTCCTCCCCTTACCCTTTCCTTCCTTATTTATTCCCACCTGGCTTTGACTTTATCTTTCCTTATTTATTTCCCAACTTTCTCTTTTTGACTTTTACTATTTGCCCCGTGGTACCTGACCATACTATCCAAGTTACCACTGTATATTATTAGAAACCGTAATAAAATTTACCTACGTGTAGCTCCTTACGTAGGTAGTTATGTACGCAATAAGCTACATGTCTAGTAGGTTAAATGGCTCTGGATTAGGTACATACCTATATAGTCAAGTAGTTTCCAAGCTAGTGGTGAGGAGTGGAGAGCCACGAGGCTTAAGTGCTTCCAATTTCAGATGACAGATGCCGAGTGAGGATTAGATTAAGAGCAGGCGTCAATTTCTCTTCTTCGCAACGATACCCTTCTTCGGGCAAAGCCTTGGGAATATTCGCTCTGCCTACATACATGTACCTCGGAGGCCTGTAGTTTTGCCCATCTTCTTCAATGTGCCGTCAGTACGTACATACATACATACCATCTGCGAACCCCAGATCCGATCAGGGTTCTGGGGTGTATGGTTATGTACTTGATACTAGCTTCCCGTACCACCTTGCTACATACCTATGTACCTACATACATACATGCATACATACATAATACGTGCCAGCGTGCTTGGTCGAGTGTTGGTAAGTTGGTACCGAGATCCCGGTCATCTGCATAAAGTTCGTTAGAATGACGATCCTCACGTGTGGCTTTCTTTGGCGACCCATCCACCTGGATCCTATCCAGCCCATCTTGATTCCCGACCGGCTGAACCGTGATCTACCTATGTTTCTTTATGCCGCAAATATATTAACGCATTAATTCAATACATATTCTACGTATTCTACGTATTCTCATATACTGCATGGACAAAAACACTACATATGTAAAGTCCTTTCGTTGTGGCTAAAACTTACAATGTATTGTCTGTTTTCATTCATTCATTCTTCTATAGCGAGGTATCGCCGATCCTGTTGATCTTAGATGGCAGATCTCAACAACGTTAAGCTAGGCCAGACTAGACTATCACCATCCTAACATAATCGTCTGCTTAGGGAAAATAGTTAGAAGTTCCGGCAACCCCTCCCCTCCCAGAAAGTTCAGCCCCATCAACGTACTATAGAAGAAAGAGTTATAGATAAAGGAAGAAGAAAAACTTTAGGTACAGAAGAGATGAATCTTACCTTATTGGAAGACGGCCTCGCCCTGCCTTGTTTTTTTTCTTCTTTTTCCTTTTCCTCTTTTCTTCAATATTCGCTGGTAGCCAGTTGTTATCTTGAAACGGTAAAGCCAAGCGAACCCGACATTCCCTAAACTAGCCGGGGACCCCTTGCCTGTTGTACGTATACGCTAGCATTGGAGACATTCCCATCGTGACCGTTGAAAAAGACTTACCTCAGCCGCACCCCATTTCTCTCTCACCGGCTGAAACTGGAACCTCTCCACACCACCTTCTCCACCAGCCACCGCCGATTAGCCAACAAGCTGGGACGAGTCGGCACATTTCCATTCAGCAACGGCCAGCAATACTGTGGGGACATGCCTACCCCCTAAGTAGATGGTAGATCATTGTACTGCTTTAGTCCTTCTGCGTGACCACGATGCCGGACGCATAATGTAACGGTTAATAAAACGCCCGCGGCGATTTTTAATGAACAGTGTAAAAAAAGAAAGAAAGCAAGGTAAGTAGTCCGATGGCCAATAAGATACGAGTAAAAGCCACGATTAAAAAGAGAAGAATTATCAATAACAAGATTGAAGAATATAAAGTGATAGATAGAAAAAATAACCGGAAAAAAAATCATAACCTAGGATGATAACGCTAGCCTTGCCTATGAAGGCGTCGGCTCTGGGTATATCTACAAGAGTCCATCGATAGCACGACGTAATAAAATGCATGCTACCATATTACCAAAACGCCACAGCCTGCCGTTACTGAAACGACTTCATATTCCTGTCCCGAAGTAACGAAACCCTGCCAGCACTTGGTCCGAGTCCGCCACTTATTCTATCATAGAAACCTTGAATTCATCGTGTAAACCTCGCGAAACCACGTTCGAAAATGCAACCGTGAGACTCATTGAAAGCCTCGACGGTGCAACGAGTTCCCTTCCCAAGCCACCCATAAACTCCCTGCTCTCCGATGGATTGGCTGAAGAGGTGCCACATCCAATGACATAAAATAGGTTTGGCAGTACCAAGTACTCCCGACTCCATTTTCCGTTGACGTTATATGAGACGAAAGGGTATCAGATGTAGCCCCATGCCAGAAATGCCTCGCCATTCTATAGGTAAATGTCGCCGCCTTCTCCGGCCACCCAACGCCGCCACGCTTCCCCATATGCTCTCTCCAGATCGGCAACCCATCTGTGTGTATCGAAAAGCGCACAAGACCACTTCGCCTCGAAAAGAATCCTTCGCATATCCGCTAATCGCCCATGCCCTTCGCAATAGCGTCCGTCTACATTCCGATAACTTAAACTTTCTGCAAGCTTAGTTGCCAGGGCCTCGTAGCTGTCATCGTCGGAAGCGATGAGCTCCCGGGCAACTTCGTCTCCACGAGCTGTCTTTGGTAATGCTCCCTTGAGGATTGACGCCGCCATACGGGAGCACATCTTGTACGGATATCTCGGCAGAGTTAGTAGGGGGGTGCTAGACCATAGAACGTCTGCCGCAGTCGTGTGCGCGTTGCATTCCGGCGTGTCTAAAAAGAGATCGCAGACGCGCGCCCGTGAAATGTGCTGCTGTTTTGGCGCCACGTCCGTGAAGATGATCCGGCGTGCCACATCCTCGCCAGCCCAGACCTTAGCTGTTTTCTTCAGGTTGTTTTCGCCGAGTTCGGGGAATCTAAGCAGCCACAGTATAGCCTTGGGTACATTGGAGAGGATGCGTAGCCACGTACGAAATGTGGATGGGTCAATCTAAATAGTTTATCTGGTCAGCCATGCCTATTCGGATTATACATTATTTTGATTGTGAGTCATACTTTGTATAATTGGTTGAAATTGCCCAGTATAATAGTGTCGTCCGGAAGGTTTGGAAATAGTTCTTTACGCATCCTCCATCTTCGCCGTTGCTCCTCCGCCCATGTTATGGTCCTCTCATTTGGATCACATGATTGGGCATGGTCGCAACAGAAGAAGGTATCGCGACAGAAAACGATATTTTCCGAGTACATCCAGTCGCCACCTTCGCCAAACTCGCCGTCCTGAAAGACGTTTTCAAGACTGCTGTTGTTTCTCATGGGTCGTAGTGTTGATGACGGGATTGCGGTTTTGTCAGCCAAGATATAATCACACCATTCGGCGCCGAGGGTACCAGCAAAGCCCATGAAGGACATCTGAATCGGTGCGGGTCGAGCGGCAAATATCTCGTTCCTAGCACCCCTTGTATACCCATTTAGATTGACAAGGATATGAATCTCGTCCCTGACGATTTGATCCACAAGTCTTTCCGAAGACCAATTACTCACATCACGAAATACCGGGGCTTCACGCTCGATTTGTAGCCGATGGACCGATTTATCGCTGGCAGTAGTAGCGTAGCAGAAGGCCTTCGCGCGTGATGGGTTGTGAAACCCAAACACCGATTGCATCCTATATCGTGAGGTGGTTAGATGAGAACGTCCACATGTTAGATACAGATGGGCGCAAAACTTACAAGTGCGCGAGCGGATGGTTATTGAAATCCGATGATACGTATCCGATGTTTAGGTGCGGGTTGGGCGGCGGCGGCGGCATATATACGGAAGCGGGAAGCCATGGAGACTTCAGGGTTGAGCATGATATCCTAGCGGCGTTCCGCTGAGAGATCATTCGTATGTCATTGGCCGTCAATGGGCATGTGAAGGTGTGAAAGGGCAGAACGGTTGGTGCTGCTGGCACAGACAGAGATGCTGGTAATTTGAGCCGAGGGTATGCCGGCTGCAAAGGCCGATTGTGGACATATTTGTCCAGGTACCAACGTCGCATCGATGCTTTCATCGACCGTTCTACTAGTCGGAGAATTTTGGAACCTTCCCACGGACGACCAGACCACCTACGGAGTTCGTTCTCGAGATCGAACCCCCTAATCCCACCTGCCGCCAACAGATTAAGCTGGGAGCCCAGTAGCTCCAAGGTTCCATTTCGCAGAATACCGGTGCCCCAGTGGTACGAGTCTGCAAGCTGTTTAGAGACGATATCGACGACCCTCTTTATCAAGCCGCTGCCAACTCCTTCGTTTCTGACATCTCGAATCATTCCCTGATCGTCAACATGCCAGCGGTCATATGTTCCATCGTACAATAATACACCACCTCGGCCACTCCAATCGCATACGGAGTTGAGAGCCGTGGAAAGGCCGCAGACCGCTTCCGCGAATTCGGGATTGGAATTGACGGCTCGCCTATAGTACATGATGGCATCGCTGATCCGCCCACGATCCTTGACAGCATTCGCTAGGTTTGTAAGAGCAATGTCGAAAGTGCTGTCGCATGCAACAGCTTGCTCATACATTTGTATTGCCAGGTCAAGCTGACCGATATCTTTAAGCAAGCTCCCGAGGTTCGTATGAAGGTGGACGTGCTTAGAATCTAAGGTTAAGCCGTAATTGTAATAGGCAAGGGCTAGGGCGAGGCCACTGCCGGGGGCAATTCCAGGTATGTGTGGTATATTTACACTTTCTAGCATTTGGAATTGCGGTGCGCAACTGCTGTGCTGAACGCTGGCTAGCAGAATGCCCACATTGTTGGCTGTCGAAGGGCTTTCGGAAAGTGATAGCGACAAGTAATAAAGCGCTAGAATGTCGCCGATGCCAGAGGGCTGACGCAAGAGCCTTGGAAACGAGCCTCCGTTGGACATGGCATCTTGAAATATCTTGGCTAATGACAACAACGAGTTGCTAGTAGTGGAGATCGCTGACCTTTTCGGTGCGCCATCTGGCACGAAACGCAATCCTGGAAGCTCGCCGTGAGTAGCAAAAACTAACTGGGCAGTGCGTCTTGCTCTCTCAGGCGGTAACAACAAGGGCCCGGTGGGTGAACTATGTTGCCCTTCCATTCCGTAAGGGTCTACAGGAGACAGAACTGACTGTATTCTGCGGATTAGAGAATGGATGCACTTAAGCTTCCTTCCGGTGCTAATAAGCACAGCCTCCTCGAATGCCTCAGATGCTCGGTCGATCTCTTTCAACGCGTATAGCATGTTGCCTTTAGCGTGAATCAGTGCAATGACACGACCGTTCTCGTTCCCAGCAACACAATAACCACTTGACCCAAAACCAGGCAGCCTTGACTCTTCTGTACCATCAGTACTGCTCATTGGCCCGCAACGAGGGTGTACGTGCGGCTCAGAGGCGCCGTATGCAAGACTGCTAGTTCCGTTCATGGCGCCAAGGGTCGTATCACACTCAACCCGGCCCTCGGGAAGGCGGACGGATTGTTGGATAAAGTCAATTATATCGACAGCCTCCTTACTTCTATGACTAGAACATAGAAGTCCTACAAGATGTTCGACGGCTTCTAAATAGCTTGGTCGCAAGCGGACAGCCCGTAACCAATGACGTTCGGCCTCTTCGTGTCTATTCAGACAGTATAGAGTAGCAGCTACATTTGAAATTGCCTCAACGTGGCTAGGAGTGGAAGTTAGTCAAACTGCCATGAATTAGTTTGGCGTGAAGAAATTAGAACTCACGTCTCATCCAGAGAGATGATCCTCTGAAACCATTCTAGGGATTGCTCGTAATGCTCGAGGCCATAGTGTAGACAGCCTCCAAGCAGCATCCCGTCAACCCACTTCCAGCCACTTTGTTCGCATAAATGTGTTAATATCTCAACAGCAGCCTTAGCACTAGAAAAAGGCGTGGTAGGCCCTCTTCCCCGCTCCGAGTCGGCTGCAAGCCCACCCAAGTTCTCACTATTGAATAGATGGTAATATGTCGATTGGGATATTTCACCGGCCCGGAATTGCTGTTTCACCATATGCTGCCTGAATAAATTCGATGGCACGTCAACCCGAGAGTTGATCAAGTGATTGTTACCACCATTTGGATCTCTATAGACATGCGCATCCTGAGATCGTCGCGGGGGAAGGACACAGTTAGGATGACTCGATGGTCTAGGAAGTTTTGGAAATATAACCATTTTCGAAGACTTGGCTTCCTGTGAAGAACGACTTTGCGATTTCTTGTGGCGATGAAGGTACGCCAGGAGCTCGATATAAGATCGATGGGCATTTGCGAGTGCTTTTTCCCTAAACCTTACAGGTGTAGAATTTTCACTCAACCCGTGTCCAGGTCTATGATATTGAGCAGGCTCGAGCGTAAGAGACTCTAGTCCTTGGGACGGTGTCTGCAGGCCCATATTGCCTTCTTCATAATGGGACAAAACATTGTATGGTGCTCTTGACGGTATGAGCGTATTGGATGACCGAAGATGAGGCATAAACTGGTGGTTCAAACTTTGGTAGTTCAAAGCTCCTGGATGCGCAGTGGGGTGGTAACTAGGTATGTTCGTCTCGGGCCAAGCTGAAGGCGGGAGTAATCCTCCGTTATCAAATATGGCGGGACCTGGAGAGTGTTGGTAAATAGGCTGCAACGCCGTGGGCACCTCGACGCCATTATTGTAAGGATAATAGGCCGTGGGCAGTCCATTGGGGATATAGTCGAGGGCCATAAGGGAGCGAGAATCGTTCCCAAAACCACGTCGCCAACCGCCTCCCAAGGCCAACGAATTCGAGTCAAGAGCAGCAAGACCACCATGATCTGGGATATTGAAAAGCGGAGGTGATTGAAATGTCCAGTCGTCAATCGTAGGTTTAATATGATGTTTCATTGCATGATCCTGTTGTGAGTAGGTAGCTGCGGATATAAGACTAGAAGTAGGCAATATCATGTGCTTCAGAGGCGGAGGTCCAGAGGCGAGCTGTGCAGGGTTGCCATCATAACCAGCGTCTATTGTACCATTTGGAGTTTTGCGTCTGAGCTGATGTTCGTCACGATCGGATAAGTGAGATGGAAACATGAAAGCGTTTGACCTCGGATGAGTCGGCAGCGATGGTGTCGGCTGTGAGGAACGAATGGGAAAGGCGCGATGCGTAGAACTATAGCCGAAGCCCTGTAGCGTTTCGGATGCTCTCGTGTGAGTGCGAGGATAGTTTGGATAGGAAAGTCGATCTTGTTTGCGATCTAGTTGAAAGGGAGACGGGGAGTCGAGATGGTGCGAAGGCTGCACCATCTGGTGCATCTGGACTGAAGGGAACATCTGGCAAATACAGACCAGAGTCGGGAAAGAGCGTGTCGAGGCCTATGTCGAGGGATGGTCTCATTATAGCCTGCTGGCTAGAGCGCGGCTGAAGGAAGTTGGCTGATATACATCTGGAAGTAAGGTCGCCCAATACTGAAAAGCCAGGCCAAAATATCTTAGCCAGGAGGCTGACCTGAGGTTGTCATTCGAAGTATAAAGGCCAAGTCAAATCCGTCCTCACTTTCGCAAGTTTAAGCGATCGATTCCTCACTCTCTACTCTGCCTCGCGCGACGGAGGAGCTCCAGAGACCAGCCAGGCGCGAGAATGTGGGCGAGGCAGGGAAGAGGGGGACGCGGACGAAGCAATCGGGATGCGAAAAGAGGGACACGGCTTTCGAGGTTAGACGTGAATGCGAAATAGACTCAAACGAGTAGAATAGAACCGAAGACCAAGGTCCTATGAGCAAGTTGGTTAGAATGAGACAGGCAGGTCCCGTTTCAAATCGACGTTAACAAGGTGCCTTTGATCAAAGTACAGTATCAAGGTCTTTCTTTGTGAGTCGTAAGTGGAGGGAAGCATAAGAATAATGAGGGTCGAAAAGACCCAGCACTGGCTTTACGTGGGGGGGCTGAGTCTAAATTGAATTTTTGGTTCACGTTAGTCCATCAGCTCCTGTCACATTCATCGGCTGGGGACGCTAGTACTGGTTTACGTTTAAAGTACCTTAATAATAACTAAGCCTAACATAAGTAGAGTTGACATAATTTCTAGTTTAAACTTACCTATCAGGTGAATGTATTTCTACATGATTACATGGATCTGTTTGAAACATATACATCAAGATAATAATGTAATTTATTTAAGCCTACCTAGGTAGGAAAAGTGCATACTTCACCGCTCAGTGCGTCTGTACGATATACGCGTAGATGAGGTGAGAAATATTAGAGGTACATACCGGTAGGCATCATCGAAATCTACGCTCCAAAACGAGCCTTACCAGGTTAGTTGAGTACCTAGGTAGATATTGTACAGACATAGTATATTGTGGATGTATGCGAGCGGTATTTTATTAAGCATGTACATTGCAGTTAGGTGTGATGAGCAATTGCCTAGGAAGCTACCTTAGGTACCTTACCTGCCTTACAAAGTACCTACAGTACCTACTTAGAAGCCATTAAGACCCGATAAAAGTCGGCGACTACATGTAGGTACTATATGCACCTACCTACATATTGATGTACCTACCTACATACTTAAGTAAGTACCTAGACATGTACCCTATTTGCCTATGCAGGTATATATTAGGGGTCGGCAAAATACGTATTTTGGATCTTGATACCGTATTTAAATACAATACCTGCATAATACCATTATACCCACCAAAATATGTATTTTGACCGGTATAGCGAGGTATAATGCACTTTTAACCACTTTAACGTTATATTTTCTATAATCTTATTAGATAGTTTACTTTATATTTTATTATTATAATTGGGTTTTATTTTATTTCATTTAATTGGATTGAATTGAGTGGTTGGAAGTTGTCGTCAAAATACGCGATTAAAGGTAAGTTAATTGAAAAAGTGTTTCCTTATGTGGATAATACGTACCATATTGCATACCCACTCATATATGCGGGGCCGATGGGTTTCTCCGAATCCGTTATACGTATAGTGAATCATGATACGGTATTAATACAATACAAAATACGTATAATGGTATAATGTATTATACCGATCCGAACCCTAGTATATATGTAGGTAGGCTTTATACATCTATGTAGTTACGTGCAGTACTTTAGCACTGCCTTCAATTCAGTATGAATAAATGTACGTAAAGTATAATGTCAATGTAACCTAAAATTATATAATGGTAAGAGGCAAAAATAAAGAGAGAAAACATTGAAGGTCTCGATCTATTAAGTGTAAGATATTTCTCAACCTTGGAACTTACGAAGTTGGCCTGATCTGTAGTTACTTACATATCTGAGGTGCGTATGGATTCGCGCCTTTAATTTTAGCGCTCCATTCTCCCTGGAACCGTAGGGTACCCAGCGTATGATGTGTGTCTGTGTGGGTGCACGCGCGTAAGCAACAGTCATTTTCTCACAACGCATATCGAAAACTACGTCTTAGATAACCAACTGCACAATGGAATTGGTCACTAATATGTTGACCTAGAAAGATGGACCTCAGCCTCCACGCTTGAGTAGCAAGAAGGTCGCGGTGAGTAGCTGGTCGGATTTCAATCTCCCTTGACACGAAATAGAAATAGACCACGGGGAGCTAGGTTTATCTCAGAGTGTAGGCAAGGATATGGTGGGGGGAGGGGAGGGATTTGAAAGAGGTGCACAAGTCTCAAGGCAGCGAAAAGTGGTTGATTCCTCTCAATTCAGAGCGTGTCGGCTAGAACTATCGTAAGCCATTCCTGAACTCCTGTTGTAAGATGCAGCAGAATAAAAAAGAAGCCCATTTTCAGCCCATCCGGTTCCTATTATTTTTTTTTACTCGTCGGGGACTATGTCAACCTTCGTTAGTATCTAACCTTGTGGAAGAAGAACGTATACAAGCTATAACTTACTATCAATCTCGCCGCTGTCAATGTCGTCGTTGATATCTCTGGGGCTTCTTCCATCGACTTGGCATCCTACGCTGAAAGCCGTTCCTAGGATCTCCTTGACAGTTCCTTTCAGATCCTTGGAGAAAGACTTGAATCGCATCGTTCGGGCGATCTCGATGATGTCGTCAAGAGGCACACTCTTGGAGTGCTTGATGTTCTTCTCCTTCTTGCGGTCACGCGGTGGCTCCTTCAATGCCTTGATGATAAGGGAAGAGGCTGTAGGGACAACAGAGACGGCGGCTTGACGGTTTTGGATGGTGAGTTTGACGGTAACTCGTAGACCTTTCTGTCAATCGCAGAATCGTTAGCCTAGTATACCAACCTTATATTAGGATGATCGGATGCCTACCCAATCACCAGTGGCCTTCGCGATATCTTCTCCGACCTTCTTGGGTGACAGACCAAGGGGACCAATCTTGGGGGCGAGCGCGGATGAGGCACCAACCTCTCCTCCCGTGGCTCTAAGGTGACTATAGGGGTTTCAGTCAGTCGCATGTATAAAACGATTGTCATTTCACGATCGGTAAAGATTGAGAGGGATGTAATATCTTGACGCACATCACCTTAATCTCGTTGGGGTCAATCTTAGGAGCTATATTTCGCGAAATGGTTAATTTTGTGAAGCATTAAAAAAAGTTATTGGATCTTAAGACTTACGCATTTTGAATCAAGGTTCTAGTCTCGGAAGTTTGTTTGTTGAAATTGTGCAGAGACTGTCGCGCAAGATGTTCTGAGCCTCGTGAAGAACGCTTGCAATTGGGGAGGACGTAAGTTGAAGAAAACTGATCTCGAACAAATTCAGTTGTGGGCGAAAAACCCTAGGCGGTGGGGTTTGTATCTTCGTACTGCCCTAGGAAAGTGCGAGCAATAATAGTGGAGACATATAGTCCTATCAGCAGCTCATTGGCCATGTTAAAGCTAGCCTAAAGTTTCCATCCCAAAAAAATAGATCAGCCCTAGAGGTTATCAAGATGGTAGGAGGTAGGTATATAGAAGTATGTAGGTACTAGTACCTAGGTATGCCATTCATAATTCAACTTATTGATGCATTATACAATTTACATACCTACCTAGGTATAACTACATAGAGTATCATATAACTAAGATGTAGAAACGTGAGCACCCTTAGGCAAGAGATAGATTGAGCAGGTTGGGATTATTATTTTTGTGCTGCCGATGAATGGTCGAAAGCATCGATGGATGAGGAGGTAAGATCCAATAACACATGGTTGTCTACAATAACAATGAGTTGATGAATAACTTTGCGCCGACTGCTGTTTGGTCCATAGATTGATCACGGTCCAAAACTAAAGTCTATGTAGGATAGCGAGTCCGCGTAATTCAGTATACTGGCATTTAACTTCATCACTTGACCCTACAATCGCCGTCTCCCCTAACCGGGGCAAACGCAATGAATTCCTTACTGAACCACGACTCCAACGCGCCTAGTTTGTACCACTTACAGCCAGCCTATCATAAGATGTCAGCTTCATAAATTCGTGTTTCAAAGGGGCATATTACTTACTTCATCAAATGATCCATAAAAGTTTGCAATGAGACATCATCGGTAAAGATGGTTTGAGCAGTTTGGGCACCAACACCGCCGTAGGCTCCCGAGGTATGGGTAGTCGAAGGGTTAAGCTTCGAGAGCAAAAACCGTGCTTGGGAACCGCCAGCATCACAAACAATAAATCGAGGAAGCGGGAATCGGTCGGCAATTAGATCCTAATAAAAATTAATATATTCCTCTCAGGGAAGGTAATCTATAACTCACCCTTGCATCCTCCTTTGGTTGTTCGAGTAGGGTAGCGAAATTGTCATAGCCTTCTTGGTCTTGGTAACCGGCCTTCTTCCACTCCGCAACAGTTTCACCGTGGAAGATGAGGATGTGGAAGAATGTGTCCAACAGTAAAATATGTGTAGGCTGAATAGAGGTCGAGTCTAGTAGGACCGGCTGACCACCATCCTGATCGAAGGTATACGAGTCGAGAGTCGGCTGTATCATGATGAGAGAATTACTCACGTCTTCGTGGTTCAATACGTGACGGTAAAAAGCGGTTTCGTCAGGCGAGTTATTGAAGACCTGAAGAAACTGACTTCGCCGGAGATGAAACATAAACTGGGGGTAGAGAGTGAAGTTCTTCTCCAGTCTAAACGACGAAGGGTCGTCTTTCCTATAATCGGCGAAGCGCGAGCATAACCGGATAAGCATGCGATCTACCCAACGAAGGACATCAGGGCCGTCATCGACCTCGGCCTTAAAAACGGCAATTCTAGACATAAGTACCGCGGCCGCTTCTTGATCAAAAGACTGGGCAATAGCAGGATCCCCGGCAGGCCCGCTTAGGTTCCTAGCGATAGTTGTTACGCGTAGGTGAAACTGCCCGGAAGAGTGTTGGTAATACGTCAAAAATTGCATCATACCTTTCTGTTGGGCTTGTTGATGCTGGTTTGGGCCGCCTTGGCTTGCGATCTCGAAATAGACACCGTAACTCGCGTTAGGATCAATACCACACATCTTCCACGAGCACGTATTGCCGATACCACATTCAGTCTCTCCTACTGACGTTGACTTCTTGTTCAACGACACGGCATGCCCGATCAGGCCTGTTACCTTTAACTCTTTGGTTGTCAGGACCTCAAGAACCGCATTGAAGCCCATTAGCAGATTGTCATCGCCATCCTTTTCGAAGACGCGGATGAATGACTGCTTGAACATGGACGAAGTAAAACTGTCCGTGAGAATCATGTGACCACCGGTAGAGTTACATAAGCCTTTCATCTCAAGTAATCCTACTTGATCTAAGCAGCCAGCGAATATGTCTATTATGTGACCATTGTGGGCAGTTCGCTTTGCAAGGTTATCATAGAACTAAAAACGCGTTAGTTCGAAGCAGACGACCGGGCATACGGAAGACCAAAAGAAAAAGAGGAAAAAAGGCTAACCTTTAAGGCCTTCTTGTAATACTTGATGTTGTCACGATCGATATCGTGGTGCGAGCGGATAGGTTCCCTGAGCTCGGGCCCGACAACCATTCCTGGGCCTTCGGTTGCGGGACCGCCAGCAAAGAGCATGATCCTACCACCAGCGTTTTGGAAGGACGATTCAAGAAGCCCCACGGCTACGCTAAGCGCTACACCAGAACAGCGAAGATTTCTCCTGTCACTAGCGACGGGCCAAGGGTCCTTCTGTAATTGCTCGAGAATCTTAGTGAGTTGGAATTCGCACTGCTGGACTGGTAACAGGAACCTGCTCGCAGGTCCCAGAGGAAGCATAGGTCGACCAGGCTGCTGCGGCGGCATGCCAGGGCGTAGACTGGGAGCAAGCAGTCCCAACATTTCTTGAACTTGTTTGGCGGAATAATCCTTGCTGCCGCGAAAAACGTATGATTTGGCACACTCGGTATATCCTATCTCATGAACTTGTGCCATCGTGCCGTATGTGATCAGGCCAACCAGGGCATTCTCGGGGAGGAGGCTCAAGCTCATGATGAGCGACTCCTTTAAGGCGGAAAGACTATCATCCTCCTGGCACGTATCGACGACATAGAGGAAGATAGGCGGGCTAGGAGCAGGCCGCGAGAGTCGATATTCGATAGTAGTGTTGGAGGGATGCAGCTCGGAAGGGATAGCGTTAGGCGTGATGTCCTTATAATGAGGTGGGAGAGGATTTCTCGAGAGGCAGAATGGGCAAATCCATAGGCGTGCTCGGACATCAACTTGGCTGGGTATCGTTAGCCCTACTATCGGAAGACGCTGCAGCAGTTGGGGAAATCGAGGCCGACTAACCAGAAGGGGTTCAAGACAGAACGACACGGCTGTTTGCAGGTTACAGGCTCGAACTGCAGCAGAGGAGTATCTGGCTTCTCCTTCAGAGGTGTGTAGAGGGCGCCGATGGGAACAACAAGGCGAGACGCCTCCTATATGAAGCTTTAGAACGTTTGCGCTTCAAAAAACAAGAAATGCGGCTGACTATCACGAGTTTCCCAGATAGTTAGAAAGGTAGAGGGTGGGAGGATAACTAACCATCCTCGAGCTGGGGAAAACGTTCCAACTAAGTCGAACACCATCACGATCCTCGACCTCGCTCCATTGCTCTTTCAAAGCCTCATAATCCATGGTGTCGGGGCGCTTGCGATAATCCGCCAAGCTCGTTTTCGGTCGAGATCAGTTGTAGCTGCAGCAATCGCCGATCCCAGGGCGTATCTATGATGTAGTTCGTAGGTGCAGTACAGGTAAAACCACGTCGAGCCTTAGACCCAAGGAGATGAATTCTACCGAGTTCACGGCCGCGGTTATGCCTTTTTGTCAACTTCAAAGCTTGAGGATAGATTGGCTCGGCGGGGTGGTGGGAGTCGAATCAATTCCAAGGTTCTGAAGTCGTTTCTTGTTGTGTACCTAACACAGTAGAGGTAGGTAGTAAGTACCTTGCTTTTAATTGGTGACGAGGGGAGATATGGACAAGTTGCAACCAAGGAGCAGAAAAGCAACTGTCATCCTTGTAAGATTTTGGCGAACCCCCGTTTTTCGGTATGCCAACCCCGTTAGACGTCTTCAACAATTTAATTTCATAATCTACCGAAGTTTACCCTTAGTAAGCTAACCTCTTTATCTACATACCTACCTACCTACCTACATGGACCTTTTACATGTACATACCCAGTATCGTCGGGTTTATTTCATGTAAATAAACTCGAGATTTCAAACTGTAAATATCATACCTACATACAGTCACTGTCTTCAAAAATATGTAAATACTTACCTAGGTACCTAGGTATCTTATAGGTAATTTGTATAAGTCATTCCATTCCCCGCAAGTGAATAAGAGGGTTGACAGCTGCTCTAATAGATGCTAACGTGTGCTAATATAATTACCTCCAGGGCTACCTACCTACCTACCTAGTAAGTAGTATATTCTAGGTTAGCTTGGCGTTATTCTAACAAGACACGAGGCAAACACTTCAAGACTTTACAAGCTCGCTGCTTATAAATCTAAATAATCTAACGATAAAAGCCGAGTATAAAGAACGAGCATTAGTATACCAAGTTGATACTATAATATGGTCGCATGAAGACTTTACAAGGCTTTACTTGGAGATTAATATAATAGAAGCTATCTAGATTCTAAACTGAGGCTTCTACATACATACTAACCTACCTAGGGACCAACGGACCATCTCGGCAAATAGGAAAGGCGTTGCAGATCTTCATCCCCCGCCATCCCCAGAAAAGTAAGGTGTAAAGTGAAGCCAACCAGTGAATTCACACGACAGATCGACGGCGTCTCCCAACCCATGTTACATCATTCAAAAACTCCCCAAGATGCAAGGAAAGGGCAGGCCGTTGGATCTTGGAGATGAGAAAGGAAAGCGATAGTATGCCCTGCCCGTAGGAAGATGAGCCGAATCCACCAATCATCATGTACCCGGGTAATTTACCTGCCGTACTATTTGTAGTAGCTGGTAGATGTAATAATAGTAAGTCGTGGCAGTAGAATGAATCCTCATGGATGTGGGTGAGAGGCGCGTCTCGATTAATCTAGGAAAATTCCGCGACGGCTCATCTATCTTTTACCTACTCATGTCTCCCATTGACAATTGATGCTGTACCACACTTCTATAGCTCCATCCACAGATTTCAGTAATCTGGGTACGATTGTTTTTTCATCAAGCAGCCGTGTCTGGGAATCTCGTGTTGGGCATGTCGCACAGTGGTAGCTGTACTGCAATCGCTGCGTCGCGGACGGTCGAGGATAGCCAGTCAATATGCTGGCTTGTGTGATATTCTAATGCCGCAGACCGTTCCACGTTCTCTCTAACGTCAATAGCCGATCGTACCTGCGTTGTCCCCCCACGAGGATGGGCTCGCCTATCTTGGAAGAGCGATCATCGAAGCTTTCGAGATTGCTTCACTCCCGGTCGGCCTCCAACATGTTCGATATCGTCAACAGCTCTCTCAATACCACCAGGGCCAACTCACCATCAAGCTCTTATTTATCGTCCCAATACCACATTGGTGCATCAAGTGAGAGCGGGAGATGGTCGATAAAATCCCTAAAAAGAGAATGGAAAGCTAGAACTCATGCCCGCTCATTATCACACTTCCCTGATGGCAGAGTACTAGATAAGACGAATGGCGAACATGACAATGCGGTGACATATTTACCTAGTCGGAATGGTCACATTTCGCGATTTAGGTCGAAGTCATCTTCTGGCGCCCTCCTAGGTCGGGTGCCTGATCATCAAGAGTGGCCAGAGAGAATTTCGTCAAGAAAAGGTTGGAGCCATCCACTAAGAACGAGTGTCTCCTCAAAGACTCTCTCTCGGATTATTTGTTCGGAGGATACGACACCAGAGACCCAATCCTCGGTTAGGATAGATGCGAGTCGGTCTAGGTCATCGACGAGGGTAACTACCGAAGTTGCTGGGGGATGCTATGATTATCAAGCCACGGTTCAAGTTAAGCAACCTGCATCGGATAGTGGGCTTGATGACAGAAATGGAACGAGCGCGCGAAAAGTCCCGACCCAGTCCAGGCCTAGCAATCCCCATCGACGCCCCACGCTTTCCAGGGGAGCATCCAAGAATTCATTAACAATATCGATCGAAAACCACGGACAGCGAACTGGGCAATTAAACCTAGCTTATTCGGGAATCTCAACCTCCTCCCAGTCAGGTGACAGCGGGATTCTTCCACAACAAACTCTTGCACCTCCTAAAGATCCTCTACTACCCGACTCGCCTGGATTTCCTACGATGTTAGCAGCGATGACCTTCCCCTCTCCGCCAACAACAACCTCAAGACCGCCCTCATCAGACAGAAGTATCGGCTCAACAACACCTTATCAAGCGAGTATCACTGACCCGCCGACGGTACGACCTCGTACATCGAGCAAGCGCGCATGTACGTCTAATGGTGTACTCACAGCTTCACTCAATGAACTGTTAATGCAACCTACGAGGCCAATCCACAAACTTCCCGGGCCTAATGACGCTTCGCATCTTGGTTCTGCGTCAGAGAAATGTCTAACAAGTAGCACCGATGGAAAATCAGTAGCTATAGCTACAGGGATGGAAAACGCGTCACTGGTCACGGACGACTTAAAGTCGCGGCCTTCGTCTGGTGCATCTTCTACGAAGGCCGGGACTGGTTGCGATTCGGTGACATCCGCGACAACTGACAACGCGAATTCACAACGGCTATCCCAATTGAGTGACATCACGGCGATGACAAGCTCGCGCCAAGGATCCCCCACCACTGCTGGCTCTGGGACGTGCACCGCTGATGTAAACGAGAGCACGTCGTCTCCTAACAGGGTGACCCATCGCTTTTGCTCCTCGCTCCCAACAATAAGTCCAACCCTAGCACAGTCCTATTATAAGAAGGATCTAAATTTGACAAATTTAACACTTCGGGGTTGCAATCAAAGCTTAGGTGGCAGGGCTGTCTCGGACATGCCGATAGCAAATTTCGCGAGCCGCGATGTAAACGGGCGAACGAGTATCGTGGAGCGGAGAATGGCACGGAGAGCTAAAGTACAGGCCTACAAAAGACGAGACCTAGACGCAGCAAAGTCCGCCCTTAGGACTGCAGCACTCGAACCGATGGCCCTCGAGTCTACAGGTTCTCCCATTCTCGGACGGTTTACTGACAAGGCCGCTCACCCACGAAAATTATCGCCGCGAGAACTATCACACGCGAGTATTGATCATGTAGTCCCCTCGCTACCTAGAGAAGACCTTGCTTTGTCAAGGCTAGGGCAAATAGCCTCCAACGCTAGTAGTCTAGAAATACTTGGGACCACTCCAGCGACCTCTGTTCTAGGTAATGACTGCACGCTTTCTCCTATCATGACGATAGAAATAGTCCCGGAGTATTCTTCCGATTTACTTCCGGGACAGGCAATAAATGAAATCGCCATATCACCCATCATGGTTGTCGCGGACCTGAAATCTCAGCCGGGTTCACAAATGTTGTCCATATCTTCGGTACACTCGCCAGCAACTACCTACACGCCTTCTAGACCAGCCCTTAAACACAGGCTGAAAATAATACCACAGACCCGTCCAAGACCCGTGTCAGTAATGATGCACCGAAATCCTACGACGGGCGATATCGAGCGTACTGTATCCAGCACCAGCAAAACCAATCGCCACAGCTTCATGAGCATGCCATCACTTCCCCCATCACCTAGCTCTCCGTCAATCAGGAGAAGAAGTCACCCACCTGTGCCTTTCTCATGGACACCGTCACCTACGGTTTGGGATCCTACAGAACCCTTGGAACAGCTAGTAGCCAATAATAGCGATCAAGAAGAAGAAGAAGAAGAAGAATACAGAGAAACCAAATTTCGCGTTACGTCGATGAAGGAACGGCTACAGCGAGCGAAGTTAGCTAAAGAGGAGGAAATATCCCAGTTAGTGGAAAAATCGTTTAATGCGAGTAAACCCGGGGGATCCATTCGAGGGGAGATTGAGAAGTCCCAGGGAGAACAGATCGAACAGCAGATCGACGGGAGAATACAGCGTCTCGAGGAGAACGGGGACGCTTGGCTTCGGGTGGTAAAGGGGCTCTTAGAGAACATGTCCAGAACTCTTCACGATATACGAGAAGAGAACAGCACGGGAGGGTTAACGATGAACGAATTTACTGTCAATCTTGATGCCGAGGCAAGACGAATATCTTGCAATCCCCCTACACCCATCGTTACTTCTCCAACTACGCCCGGTTTTGGCAATGAAGTTGGAGCCGTAAAAACATCTAGTTAAAGTAAAATCACCCATGTAAATAAGTAAATATAAAAATTAATAAATAGTGTCAGACTAATAATAATAAAACAAATAATGTAACTAAAATTTTCCATGTTTCCCAGTTAAGTGGCAGGATTTTTTATTATCAAGGTCATTTTCAATAGCTTGGAGATTTTTCGAATTATCAGCATAATAATCTAAGTACTAGGTAAGTAAAACGTATAACCAATGGTTTAAGGCGCTCATCTCATCTGTAAATTCAAATGGGCAATGGCTACACAAACTCAAACAATACCTCTGACTACCTGGCAGGCCGGACCCGTGCCCGGACCCGAGTCTAGCTTCACTCCGGCCTTGCCACCGATATCACGGAAGAAGCAAGTCGCAGTGATTTTCTCTCGCATTCGTCACCATATCTCTTACGATAGGACATAACCAATGCTCCAAGATGCTTCAAGAATATTACCTCTCATCCAGCCAAAATATTTCAGTGCCCTCTCCCTCACGAGTCTCGCCACTCACAGCACTCCTCGTCCTCGTAGACACGTTGTGCTATAGACTAACTTGGGCAGGCGGTATACTACAATTTGCTACAAGTCAGTTGCTCTAAAAGACTGGTTCCCAATGTTGCGGCTTCTCGGCCTCCACTCTGTCAGACAGGTTACATATATTGCATAGACCAGGTTTCGTCATTGAAATCCTCAACAGCTATGCCTTTAATCACGAACGCGTGTACCATGTACCTTCGTCTAGTCAATGAGACCATATGCTGCATATTAGTAGCAGGCTCTAATATGAACATGGCGCTTGGTCTTGTAAAGGTGTGAAATTCATGCTATATACCTATTTTTAAAAAGGGTTCGAGGTTGATAGCCGGAGAAGACTGAAAAAGTAAGTTTATGTAAGATCCAGATTACATAACGTACACGCACAATTTTTCAAGGAGTCCTAGGGAAATATTGAGATCTTCCCCTGCTTTGACAACAATCAGGTATGCCTTGAGATTATTTACAACATTATAGTTAGTTATATGTAGTATATATATATATTGGCAGAACGCTTTCGCAGGTAGTCGTCCATAAATCAACAGGGTATCTTTTCGTAATAATATCCGACGCGGGACCAGCTCTCCATGTCTGATCACCGCAACGTCACTAGCCTACGCCTCCTACGTACGTTGGGTCACATGACCACTACACATTCGCGCTAGCTAACGAGACCGAAAACGCCATCATCAAAATAACTCCAACTAAATTAGGCGACTTTCCGAGCCACCCGGCACTTTCATCTTTAGTGTCATCTTGTGCGGGGACAACCTCTCCTGACGAGGCAACGATAGTCTGGCCGGAGGGATACCTGATGTTGTACACCGGCGCAGACGTCAGAGTGGCAGGGTCGCCGAGCGTGCTTGGGCAGCTCGCCTGGTTTGCGGTCGGCCAGTCCAGCGTGCACACCTCGTCGTGGCCCCAGAAGCAGGTGGGGTCGAGGATGTTGTAGAGGACGTAGTTCTTCGCGACCCAGCTGTCGGGCAGGGCGAGGCAGCTAGCCAGGAAGTTCATGCTGTTGGAGGCGCTAAGGGGGAGCTTGCTGCCGTCGGTGTGGATCAGGTCCGCGCACGCGGACGCGTCCACGTCGGCGTAGCTCATGGCGATAGCCCCGCCCGCCGTCGGCCGCTCCGTCGCCGAGTACCCCGTGTACAGGTAGTTCCAGGCGTCGTAGCTGACGTCGTGGGCGCCCTGCGACTGGTCCACGCGCAGCAGGTGGACGGTCCGGTCCTCGTACGTCAGCGACACGCAGACGTTGGTGCAGTCGACGGAGCCGGGCCAGTACGCGACGCGGTTGGTGTTCACCTTGCACCCGAGCACGCCGACCGAGGACGAGTAGCTGTCGTGGGGCGTCACCCACACGGCGCCGCCATCGGCCGCGACGCGCGACGCCACCCCGACGGACACCAGGAGTGCGGTTATGCGGCGCATAATCTGAGATTAGGTATGTACGTACTTAGGTACGTACAGTGTGTATAATGAGCGACTAAAGACTGTATTATTTATTATTATGACGTAAAAGAGCGACGACGATATAATGAGCGGCTGCGCGCCTCTGCGGCGGCGGCGGTAGCTAGCTAGCTCTGGCAAGCGGCCGACATCCAAACCATCACTGGTGAAAAGACGATTGAGACAATTAATTAGTAAAAAACATCGTGAGGCGGGAAAAACCGCCCACAACGCGATGCGCCTCATAAGATTTTCGTTAAATGAGATGGCCGCCAAACCCGGTTAGCGTCTGGTCCGGTGTCGCAACTAGAGCTTGTATGGAGGCCCGTTCGTACAACTGTGCATTTTCAATTTTTAGTTTTTAATTTTACCTAAAAGGGTAAGGTGTATCCCAACCGCGCGAAATTTATC